>JAVKLF010000161.1:13670215-13681456 GCA_034783495.1 Millerichthys robustus | reverse complement strand
CTCCTTATTTTCATGTGTTGATTTATTTCCTGCTTTTTTCTGAGCTGCATTTTTAACCCACATGCAAATAAACGATCCATCTCATAAGTTTGTCTGGGTGATGCCTGCACTGTATGAGGAGTATTTGCATTGAAATTAACCGTGGAACCAGTGTCTTAGAGCAAAGATTTGGTTGACGATGCCAAATACATTTAGACGGATACGCTGACCTTTAACTAAATAAGCCTTTAAATCATGCAAACACTGGAAGGTTCCTTTTACCTTACGGTGCAGCTTTAAATCATCCTTCACAACACCGTGGTGCGAAATTCAGGGCACAAAGTTTAAAATGCAACCAGCCATTTTATTACACATCAGTAGGCTAATTTGTCAGAGGAGAGAGTTCTCAGATTAGAAGGACACGGTAGGAAACATTGCTGTTGCTCAATTTTACTTGGAAAATCTTTCTTTCATGTGATTCAATGGAAGCCTCCTCTTTGATCCCATTTGTTCCTGTGCAGGATTTCATCTCGGACTGAAAAGACCCCTGTCTCTGGGTATACACCCTTTTTTTTGTTGTTGTGTCTAATGTAAGTTAGAACAATTAAGCAGCCGGGCTTGATGCGAGGTAATGGACCCTGACAGATGAGAACTCAGGTCTGTATTAAGAGCATCAGAGATGTGAAGGTGCTGCAGCATCGCTTTTACTGTGAGCCTTGACATGAACAAGAAAAAAATCTAAGTAAATGCCTTACATCCTTTTAAGGAATGCTTCTCGCCCGCTGCCCTTTGAATCAATGCTTTAAATGAAGATCATTTTATGTTGAGAAATGAGGGTGTTTTAGCTGTTTTGGTAACAATAATGTTAAAGGCAGGATGGTAACATTGATTGAGGTTTAGCCAGTTTTTTGTGTTTTTGCAAATACAGATTAGCTGTGGCGTCCATCTTGAATAGAGTTGACTCCAAAAGTTAGTTGTAGATGTACATTTAAGGATTACTTCCTGAGAGTTTCAATAAATTCTGTCCAGTGTTTCACAAGGTATTTTGCTAACAGAAAACCGCACACACAGAGACCGGTAGAAAACATTATTGCCCGTCTTTCACTTCTCAGCAACAGACAATATTTATACGTCTTAGTGTTGTATGTCTTCTTTTTTACCATCAAGTTTCTGCATACTGTAAGATTCTCAGACTCTTCTCAGCCATCACAAGCAGTTACTCTAAGACAGACACTTATACAGTCGTGCATTCGTTATATTGATCCATGCTTACACAAGCGTTAGCACTCACTTAGAATGAGAGGCATGTCTTCACTCAGACATAGCGGCACAGTGCGCACACATGCATACAAATGATTTAAAACATGCACCAAATCACGCAAACTTGTCACCCGAGGAACACAAAACTTGTTCCTCCAAGTTAAATTATATACTGTAGCAGTTGACGCATTCATCCAGCGTGATTTAACGAGGTCCACGTCGTCTCGTCGTTAATCATATTAATAATCTGAGCCTCACATTGATTATTGTGTTCTTAAGCTACGTCGGTGCATAGTTTCCAGCCTTCGCTGCCTCTTTGATGAACCCCACATATGCACGAACACAAAAATAAAACACAAAACGGTTTTTCTTTTTAGAAGTCTTTATTCATCTGTGTAGAAAAAAAAAGACAGCAGACCAATAAATGAAACAGCATTTTGTACACATTTTTATGTTTATACATAAGAATGTTTTCATTATCACATCTGAGGGTTTTTTTTTTTTTTTTTTAAAGGAAAGTAATTCTAGAAAGAATAGATGGTAGCTTCAGTGCTCTTAAAAACTGAAAAATATATATATATAGATATAAAGGAACCAAAAAATAGCACACTGGAGCTCCTTCGTTATTATTGGTACACAGTAACACAGGATGCAAAGGAGACAAAGTACTACTAAACGAAAAAAAAAAAAAAACGGTTTCAACACTTGAAGGCTATATCTAAATCTCCTCTCTACTTGCTCGCTCCTCACTCATTTCTTTCTTTCATCTTCCCCATTTATTTTAGGTCTTGCTGCTTTTAAAATGTATTTTTACTTTTATAGTCCTTCCTCAGTTTGGGGTTAATAGTGAGAAGCAGTCAGAGAGCAGGTGCCGCTTTCCCCCGTGGCCGTGGTTCGTGTTGAAATGCACAGTGTAGCGGTCAGACTGCAATCCCTGTTAACAGAACTGTTTATGCTGCGCTAAGGCCATAAAACTGGACAACCTGAGTCAACAAATGTATTTCACTGCCAGCACTTCATCAGCTTATATTAGATACCTCTTTTTAAAAGGTTGGTTTGATTTCCCAATTATCCAACAAGGTTGGGTGAGGTCCTCTGGACTGGTTCTTCTTTGTTGAAACATTTCTTATTTTTTAAAATCCAATAAGTTCTTCAGCCTGAGGAGTTGTTGGTAAACTCAGCTTTATATGGGTTGGGCGATATTGTCAAAATAATTAATCATAATTAATTGTGGCATTTAGCCAATAACGATTGATATGACAATTAACCCGGCAGAGTCCCTGGACGCTGGTATATCCTCGTCACATGACAAGTGAAAGTTCTTCTGACAATTAATTGCACATGATTTGATTTTGGCCAAGCCCAATAAGCAGTACCTTCGCATAGTCACACTGCTTATAAGACTGTTTCCCTGCAATTCTTCAGACTCGAGAAGTGTTTTGGATGTAAGATGAAATGTTTCAACAAAGAAAAGCTCATCCAGAGGACCTGACTCAAGCTTGTTAGATTGTTCTACCTGGATTATTGAGACTGCATCAAGATGATTTCCCAATTAAACTTTATTTTAAAACAAGTTAGTGGTGTATTTTTGCGTGCTGATGAGACATAACCGAGGCTGCTATGTTATTGTTGATTTAAATCAGCCGTTTGGTCCAAAAAATTATAGTACAATTGTGAAAAAACTACATCAATGAAACTTATAGCCACTGGTACTTTTTAAAAAATCATCTTTCTGAGCAATATTTAGGAAATAAACAAATAACGTTAAATGAACATGTAAAAATAAGGAAAGGATTCTTGCTCATGTAATAACTCCGGTGGTGGAAAAATTCTGCACTGTGAAAACTACTTTGTGTTATCAAGGATGGCTATAAAATCAGACAAAATAGTGGAGCCTTGTAGTGAAGTCTAGTTTTTTTTTCAAGTTTCTATTTTATTAAAAATTCAAAGGTAAACTTTTCTCTGTTTTTATGTATAGGTTTTTTTCAATCACTGTCTTGGTACATAAATGTCACAATGTAAAATCACATTTAATATTATTCATATCCACTTTTTTCCTAGTAAAAATAATAACAACCAGTTTTCTAAATTTTACATTAACACAGGTGTTCTGAATGAGTCTTGGGAAAGAAGAATCAGAGCTCAGTTGTTTTAACTTCCTCCAGAAAATGTTCCAGCTGCTAAAATTCTTTTTCTATTAAAAATGTTTCCTTTGAAAGATAAATGGGATACTATTAAAAGATTTCTGATTAGTTTATTTCTCTTCACTTGAAAAGATGATTTAATCTAAGACCAGACCAAGGTCAAAACTGGGTTCATGCTTCTAAATTCTGAGATACTTTTTTTCTTAATAACTGTTCTCAAGCTTGTAATTTGTCTTGTGGTCTTGGCAATCATTTTACCCTTTGATTATCTCGCCTTTCCCATTCTTGTATTTTTGTGTTATTTATTGAATTGTTTGTTTCGAAATAATCATAAACACTTTTGGAAAATAGCATGCAGTCTTTTTATCACTCATATTTTTCAAGTGCAGTGGTACAATCTGGGCACAACTTCATTTGTTTCTAGATCACACCACAGTATTCCAGTTGTCAGCCTTCTTCCCCCCAATTTTCTTTCCCTTTTGTTGTCTTTTTTTTGCCTCCTGCCACTTCATTGGTCACACGCCACTTTTTTCTAAACTTAACTTCCATTTCTTTCTTCTCTGTCAGCATCACACCTCTCTCAGATACTACATCCCCCAAACAGCACCCCTCTCTGTTCCCCCTCGTCTCCGTTTTATGTTCTTCCTCTCTTTCCACCCATCTATCTATCACTCTCTCTCTCTCTTTCCCACTCATTAGTCTATCCATGCTGTGGTTTGTGTCTTCCGTCTCTGTCAGAGCTGTTATCACTGCTGTCAGCTCCCTTGGCGAGAACAAAGTCGTCCTCTGCTCACAGCACCACAAAAGACACGAGAGGAGATGAATAAAAGGAAAAGAGCCTTGTTCTAAAAGAAAATCTAAAAAATAAACAGAATAAGAGGTGGAAAGCTGGAGAAATTAAAAAGAAGGGGAGTAAACCATAGGAAAGGAGGGAACAAGGAACACACCTTTTCATGTCAACCATGATGCATTGTCGTATGTGGGTTATAACAACCATTGATTTCTCCTTCTGTTATCTCTTGTATTTACACAGCACAGAGCTTACAGTTGGTAGGAAGATACGAGTGCTATCTCTATACACATCAAGTGCCTTTTTCCTCATATTATAAATATATCTCCCGCTAAATCAGCTAAGCCTAGTATATCAACCTCAAATAAGTTACTGTGTAGTATTATGAGCTGAGAAGGCTTGAAAGACACAGAGAAATCCAAAAGAGGAAACATAACCATTTATAACTATAAGCAGTGCTGAAAGAAGACACTACTGTACTTCGTAGGATACAGTAGAAGAGTATAGTGGGAAGCTTACTTCTGTCACTCAGTAGAAGTCTCCCATCATCATAGCTCAAATCAGTCTTATCTACTAAGCAAACCAATCAGAATCAAACCAGCAGAGGCACGGAGGGTACTTTGGAAACCAAGGACAAAATGCCACAAGCCAAGAGGCCTTCATGGCTCAGAAAGCGCATCCTTATATCTTCACGTGTAGGCGTAATCTATATCAGGGATGCCAGCCTCTCTGTAACCACGGTTGGTGCCATAAGTGGCATGATGGTGGCTGGTTTGACTGAGAATGGTGCCATTAAGGCTGCCAACTCCATGGCTGCTCCGGTAGGTCCCATTAGCTTGAGAAGAAGAGGAGGAGGATGGGAAGATGGTGTGAATGTAGGTGACATCCTCCAGCTTCGGTTGCAGGGACTGATGGGCCATAGCTGTCATCTGAAACCCTGCTGGGGGAGCCCTGATCTCTAGGATGGAAGTGTCTTTCTTGGTGCCTGACTCTACATAGTCATCGTAATGTTTTCCACCCCGGCCTCTGCTGTATGAACCTGAGTCCCCAGACATGTAACCTGATCTCTGTCCATACCAGCAGAAGATGCCAAAGATTAGGAGCAGGCTTACCAATGCTGTGGCACCTCCTATAATCCCAGCCAGTGGCAGGGCTGTTAGCTCCAAGTCCTGTCCCTCTTTTTCTGATCCCACACCTCCAGAGCTGACCACAGTCTCTCCAGTCTCAATTTGAGCACAAGCTGGAGCTGAGTATTTGATGTCTGTGTCCATGCTGCCAGCTCGAGATGTGCCCATACTGGAGCTGCCAAAGGAGGCCTCCTGTCGTAGCGGCAGCAGGCAGATGAGGTAATGGGAGCGTGGGGTAAGCTGGGTGAGGAGATACTGCCGCCTCTCTCCAGGAACTAAAGTTTCGGTTATTGAACCAAGAGCTGCACTGCTACCCAGCCTCTGCCATGAAAGACGGAAGGAGGGCACTGGCTGCAGGCACAGCCAACTCACCAATACACTGTCAGAAGAGAGAGGTTTTAAAGTCAGCTCAAAGGCCTCTCCAGATATCTGTCCACTTTCTTCTAGAGGAAAAGGCATAATGAGGCCGGGTCGCTTGGCTCGCAGAGTAAAGAGAGAGCCTTGTGTGGGGACCAACAGAGAAGCAGTTGTGGTGCTACTAGAAGAGACTGCTTGGCTTCCTCCAATATCGTCCTCTCCATCTTTCTCTGCTGGGTTCATCCCCACTCCAGGACTGGGACCTGCAGGAGGGCCTTCACATTGCTCCATCAATGATGTTAGGTCTCGAAGTATCTGGCCCCTTACTGGCTCGGGTCCCTGACAGGCGAGTCCTCTGACAGTCACTGCTGACCCTCGTCCATGAAGCCAAGTATATAACCAGCGAAGGTTGCACGCACAATACCAGGGGTTTCCTCTTAGCAACAGAAGCTCCAGGCTTTCAGTGTCTCTCAGAAGTCCTCGAGGGAGACTGGTCAAATTGTTTCCTGACAGATCCAACTTCTGCAGATGCCGCATCCCATCTAGTGCCCCTCTTGGTATGTGGGTCATTCCGTTGTCTTGCAAATGAAGCCGAATAAGGTGGGCTGAGGGCAGGTTGACTGGTGGAGACTGCAAGGCATTCCTGACCAGTGACAGCTCTGTCAGGTTAGACAGACGTGAAAAGGTGTCATCTGCAATGCGCGTGTTGGCCAACAGGTTCCCATCCAGGACTAAACGTCGCAGGGAGGAGAGCCCGCGGAATGCATGTGTGGGTATGGTACTGATTCTATTGTCATCCAGTCGTAACTCTTCCAGTGAAGCTGGTAGACCTGCAGGGATGCTTGAGAGGTGGTTCCGAGACAAAAACAGCAGCCGAAGCCGCGGAGTCCCGGAAAAAGCTCTCTCCTGGATGCTAACTGTAGATATTGAGTTATCATCCAGGTGTAAACGTTCAAGTAACGGTAACTTAGCCAGAGCTGATCGGGGTAACGTTCGTATATTATTATCCTGTAAATGGAGCTCCTTTAAGGAAGGTGGGAGGTGTATAGGAAATTCATCCAACTGGTTGGCATACAGATAAATCACTCGTATGGAAGTACTACGTTCCAGTGACTGAGGCAGCCCGGCGTTGCTCAACCGGTTGCTCTGCAAGTAGAGGATGGCAGCCGTTAATGGCAATGGAGGGATTATGCTCAGGCCACGGTCATTGCAGTAGACAAAGCCCTCATCGCAGCGGCACACTGAGGGACAGACAATGCCTTCGTCTCCCTCGCCTGTCTCCATGGCAATCGCTGCTGCCGCCAATTCCAGCACCTCAGCCAATAAAGTGAGGACCAGAAGGAGCAGAAAGAGCCAATCGCGAAGCTCAGCAAGACTCTCGGCTGCCATGTTGGCGCACAGCTTTTGACCTAAGGAGAGGGAAAACAAGATTAATACACCAACAATTAACACCACTTATTTGTTCACTTAAAATTGAAGTGCTAACGTGTCATATTAAATTGATAAAATAAAAAAACCTGCATATTTTAAGATGTTATTTTTTTCCAACTTGCTCAATTCCAATGTTTTCTTTTTCCACCTGCTTGTCTTTTTTAAAATCTGAAGAGTTGAAGGTCTTGGGAATGGAATAGTCAGATGCCCTTAAGAGAAACTGCCCAGTATTATATGGGTCAGAGCAACCAAGCAGAAGACAAACTGACATTTCGAGCCAGTGAGTGCAACGAGGGCTGGACTAACGGGCGATAAAGATTATAAAAATCAAAGAGAAGCCGACAGAAATGGGGAAAATTGGACAGTGGCAGTTTGAAGTGGAGGAAAATAAGTGAAGTGAGATTGTTTTCCAAGGAGATTAACTGAATTGAAGTGAGTGACACAAAACAAAAATGGAGGGTAGAATGGAGAAAAGGAGATTAGATTAATTGCCTACAGTGCAGGGATCACTTTGAAAACAACAGAGGAATCAAAGTTGCTGTGACAGCACTAGAGCTGACCCTGAAAATAAAATTATAACAAGAACACAGTCAGAAAACCAGAACTTTACAGCTTTCTGGATGTTTACTCAGATACACTTTTACTGTAGTTTGAGGTCACGGCCAAGAGACACTTAGAGAAACACACACAATGAATAAACACACACTGAGCACAAAGAGCACACACAGTCTCAATATAAGCTGACGTGTATAATGCATATTTTCACTCAGTGGTTATTGTTTGTGAAATTCTTTTATAAATTATTCAAGAAAGAGGTCTTGAAATCACCAGAAATGTTTTAGGGAGATGTTTAACAGAGAAGCATTTTATCTGCAACAATAAAAAATATTTCCCTGGTTGATATTTTGTAATTTGTCTCCAACCAATTCTTTCACACTAACAACAGTTTACATGTCTTTGCGTTGCTATCAAAACGTGGGATAAAATAATATACGATGAGGAGAGTTGGTTCAATTGCATTGTGTTAAACTCTTCTTTGAAGTCCTTTTTTGAGTAGCCTGAGGCTGGAAAAATGTGCCCTGATTTGAAAAGCCTGACTTGATTTGACAGCATATTTGATAAACAAATCCTCTAAGGGCAACCCCCCCACACACACACTCCCCAAACCCTGAGGCACATGCACGTGTGTTTGTATGTGAACTCTGTGCTACATGCAAAATTACCCCTTGGCTGCAGTCAAAACCCGTGTCAAGCAAACAAGAGATGGCAACAATAGAAGAGATCAAGAAAGGAAACGAGGGTGAGGAGACAGATGGAGGGTTGGCCAGTCAGAGGAGGAGAAGGGAAATGAGTTCCTGGCAGTGAAGACCTAAGTCTGTATCAGATGAGTTTGCTTCAGAATAAGGCATGGTTCCAAACACTGACTGGGTGTTGTTTTTTTCCACTGTTAGATAGGTGTAAAAATAGCTGCATTTGGTACCTTTACACGCTTGTGCTGTGCGTTTCTGTGTGTATATGTGACAGATCTGTATCTACAACAACCAGCTCCCGTCTTAGCCCGACACAGACAGTATTTGATATGTCAAGGTGAAAAAGAAATGTGGGCTATGCAATTTGATATGATCCCTGACTTTATTTTCCCTTTTTAAATAACATTTTTAGCTCAAATCCTAATATTGTCAACCGTTCTTTGAGAGACAGAAAAACTAAGGGAGAGATACACACAAGAGGAAGTGTAAAGGTAGGAGCTGAAACCAGATTGAGATGCTCTATGAATATCAACTAGCATATGTTTCGGTGCCACAATATCCCCACTTCCCTCGTAAATATCCTCTTGGCACAAGCCCGTATGTGTGTTTTTTGCCCAAATGCCAAGGCTTCCAGTCGACATGTTGCTTTAATGATTCTCAGATTTTCTGTCTTCCCTTGTCTGTGGTTCGATCTCTTACTGTCTCCAACTGTCTCTTCTCTCTGCGTCTTTATCCTTTTACACCATCTACCTCTCTGATCCGCCCACCTCTCCTTCATGACCTGTCATTATATCCACTTTCAGGTTTGTTTACAGAAGTGTCCGTGAAGTCATCCTCCCTTTTTGCGGCCTATCGCTTTCTAATCCTCTTTTTTTTCTTTTTATCATTTCCTCTCCAGTTGTCTGATGATTTCTACACACTAAAGATTGGATCAATCAGTTGTGGTTTAGTCTTTCTGCTCGCATCTCCTCTCCTCCTCCTTTCCATTAAGATGCGGCAGACCACCTCCATCTCCTCTCCATTCTCTTTTTTTTACACTCCTTTCTCTGCCTCACCTTTCTTGCCTCCACATTTGCCTTTCTCTCCCTTTTGTGCTCCCCCAACCCCACCATTTTAATCATGTTCTTAAAAGGTCTTTGTTTCTTATCGTGTAGCTGAAAACAAGGTGCGAGTGCGGTGAATCTCGAAGCGGTGAACGCGCAGTGAGTGTAAAAGGGTCTGATCGACCCGCGGTGTGATTGCCGAGGGCTTTCTAACCTGCTCAGTCTCTGTGCCTTTCACGTCCGCCGCTGCTTTGTTTTTTCCTGTATCAGGGATTTGTGGAGAGGAGTATTAGAGCGACTGTACGTGTGATTGAGGACGTCGCTTTGGTTCTCTCTGTGTTAGCACGGTTTCACAGCCTTCTTTGAATCGTTCAGAAGTGTAGCCTCTTTCCTCCGGGCTGTTGAATCTTCCTCAGCTTGGGTGAATTATGATAGGGATGATGATAGCCTGCACTCCAGGGCTCTACAAGTAGCTGCACCAGCATGGCTCAAAGCCGCCATGGCATCCACATTTCTGTGTTTGTGTGCAGATGTGCGTCCCACTGCCAAGCTCTTCTTCTTTCTCTGGGTAAGGGGCTTTTAGGCCTGCCAACTTAAGTCATCTTCAGTGAGTGTCCAGAGGCCTAATTCTGCAGCCACCCCTTCCACACACACATGCTACAGTTGGGCAGACAGTCAGAAGATAGATGAAAGCTCAAGGGTCCTTCTTGGAAGTCAAAAGCAATCCTGGATACTCATGCAAGCAGTGGGTCATGCAAAAATAGTACTTTGCTGTGCTACACTTGGTTCGAAAAGGCAGGTAGTGGTTTTTAATTTGATGATCAGCGAAGAGAGAAATGAAAAGCAGCAAGATTTCAACAGCTCAAGAAATCTCAACAAGAGTCCCTATCGACGAGTCTGATCTGTTGTTAAGGTTCCACAATCACAAATACAACAAGATAAACGTCACAGCTCAGCGTTGATATTAAACACATTCGTAGGGAATGATGGACGGGTTCACCAAGGCAAGACAACAGACTCCGAGCTGGTTTCAAGGGGCAGAGCTTCTCTCACTCTGCCTCTCCGTTTCAGCTTCACTCTCCTCTGGTAATGTTTGATTAGTTCCTTTTCAGGGTGCACAAATCGACTTCACAGGCAGCAGAGCAAAATGATTTCCTCTATTGTATGCAGTCCACTTTGAGCAGCACTGTGTCGTGATTCGGTGTGGGAAGTTCTTTCTCAGCCTGGTAGAAAAGGAGTCTTCACCTCACTGATGTTTGCTTCAGCTGGTCAGCCGCCGATTGGGAGTTTATCAGCTACCTAAAAAGACACAGACGAGATGATCAGGAGTGCAAAATCATTCATATTCTTTCATAACAAATGAGAAGTATAATTTAAATAATTTGCAAATATTTGCTTTTAAACATAGATTTGAGTTGTTGCTGAAGTTTGGGAAACATCGCTACTAGAACTAGAACTCCATCTACAATCAAATACATTTTACACAAAATCAATTTGTCTGAATCAGAATCTGTCCATTTGTGTACTGTCTCTGTTTCAGAGAAATTAAGCGATTGGTGGGGATTGAAGAAGGCATTCAGAATTTAGTTGAATATCTTTAATCTGTGTAGCTGAAGTTAAACTTTTTTATTAGAAAATTTAATTTGGCCAGACTTTTTAAGCTTATCTTAATTAAATTATAAAATAACAAAACCAATCAGTCAATTACATGCCGGTACTGCGGCTGGCATGGTTTTTTTCAATAGATTTTTTACTCATTAAAATAAATAAAACATGCTGTAATTTAATTACCATTAATACTTTTTTTCCTCTTAGTTTATTTTAAATACCATCTTTGTTTAAATGGTACCAAGACATAAT
>JAVKLF010000161.1:13613216-13630870 GCA_034783495.1 Millerichthys robustus | reverse complement strand
CACACACACACACACACACACACACACACACACACACACACACACACACACACACACACACACACACACACAAAGGCTTAACCCTAACTCATGAACACCAGGTGTAAAGAGAAGCAGCAGACCTATACATTTGTCACTTACAAGCGCACAATCATGACTTTTTCTTTATCTTCATAAGGACTTTCCATTGGCTTCCATTAACTTTTCATTCATTTCTATAGTCTAGCCCTGACCCTAAACCTAATCCACAACTGAAAAACTCCATTTGAACTCCTGGGACCCAGGCTTTGGGCCCCCTCAAGGAGAATAGGTCCTAGTTTTTTTTTCAAAAATGGACCTTACAACGTAGCAAACGCTAGAACACATATGCAGTGAAACACCTTGAGATTTTAAAGTATTGTTTGATGTGGCCATGAGGTCTCTGGTGGTTTTACAAAACCAGATGGTTTCTATTGGGCTGTCGGTTTTATGTATGCGAGTCTGATGGTTGAGTTCAAGGAATGGCTCAGATCTTTTGAAATAATGTTTTGTACAAAGGCTGTAAACAATATCTTACCTGCTGTAGATAGCTCTTTGAACAACCTATGATATGATTGATGAGCTTAATGGCTAGTCTGAGCCAAGACCAAAATAAATTCAAAAGCAGCAGTCCACTTGTTTCATGGCCCTACTCAAACCAGCCATTAGCTCATCAACCCAGTTGTTTCTTGTTTCACTTTTTATTAAGGGAAGAGTTCGATATACATGAGTTTATTTACACATATTTTAAATATTCTACTGTTTTTTTTATATTTTAATCCAGTCAGAGTTAAATTCTCTTCATTCAAACTAAGGTCAATCAAAGAGCTATCTGCAACAGGTAGGATTTTTTTCATAATATTTACGTAGAATTACACATAATCCTAAACCTCACTTATTAGAACCACATTTATGTTGTATTCTCTGATTATTTCCTGTTGCCATGACGACAGGAAAGTGATACCTATCTTTTACTGCCCGTTCGTCTGTTAGTAAAATATCTCATGAACCACTAAACAGATTTTAATAAAACTCTTAAAGTGATCGTTTGGTGTACATCTACTACTGATTAGCTTTCAGAGTAACTCTGTCATTCCATCAGATGTTTGTTTAAAACTTTGGCATGCTAGTGACCTGTAGACATGTCTGCAGTTCTTATTTTTGAGTCATACCTTCCGTTTTTAGACATTTCCGGTGGTTATCTGCGTGAGGGTTCATATCCAACAACCACTGTTTGAATCTGGCTGTTATCCATTTTTCACTTTCTCCGTTGATTTCTCTGATGTCTTGTTGTATTTGTTTTCCTCTCGCCGTCTTCTTCTCCAGCTCTCTCCTCGGAGGTTTATCGAGGCAGATCAAGCCTACAGTAGGTGTTAATTAGGAAGAGGTAAGGGTAGAGATGAGTGGAAGAATGGGAGTGAGAATTTTTTTTTTAAACGAGACAAAGAAATGGGAGGGAAATGATGCTTTGAGCAAGAAGAAAAGGAAGACAAACGCAGCAAAGATGCAGTGGTGTTTGGGAGGAAGTCACTGGGGAAGAACTCAAACAGGAACAGAGCCAAGTGGGACAAAAATTCACACAAACACCATTCGGTGAACAGATTTTATTTCCACTATATGCTGAGTAACTAAGTGGACCGTTCATTCATTCTGCTTTAGAGATTTTTTATTTTTTTGTAAGAGGCGAGGCAACAAAAGGTCCTTCCAGTGCTCACTCAGCCTCAAGGATATCTGGGTAAATGTCGTTCAGTTTGATCAAACACACACCTGCCGACATTGTTTTCACTCTTCAATCCAGACCACGAGCGTCGAGCTTCAGCAGCGCATCAACAACAAACTTCAAGGGCAGGAAATTAACCTTTTTTATGTCCGGGTGCCACAGCTGCTCTTTTCTGTGGAGCTTATCGGCCGTTTCAGTGTTTCACAGCTTTTGATTGATTTTTATTTTAAATAGAAGAAAAAGAGCAGATAAAAATTGGAGGATTATGCTGCCAGAGGGTTTTTAAAATTTATATTAACATGTACATGAAATGTTGTGCCAAAAGTTTAAACTACCACTTCTATTTTCATATTTTGGTTTTCGGATGTCAGTTTTTTTTTGTTTATCTTGTTTTGAAGAAGTGATATTTGGGCTTCATGAAGGTTTTATTAACAGTGTTGGAAGTGGGACGTATTTTTATTCAACAAACTTATTTGACCTATGAATCAGTCAAGCACAGAAAAAAAACTGAACAAACATAAAACTAAGATGGCAGGTTGACATTAAAGAGCAAAGAACTGATTTTAAATCAGATCTTTAGACACTTTACTTACAGTCTGTCCAACGACAGTATATCTTTGTCTTTATTGAGTTAGAAATGATGCACTTGATACATTGTCTGAACACTAACTTATGGTGACCTTTTATAAGAATCCGTTCAATATAAGATAATTTATTAAAAAAACAAACTAATATGCAACTAAGTTTGAAAACGGTTTAGATTCTGTGTAAATTTTGGTCTGAAAGAAAGAGGAAGAGCAGAAAACATCAAATTATTTCTCATAAAACATAAAAATATTACTATTTACCAGTTTCTTTCATTTACGGTAGCTATTAACTATTAACGGTTTTGAATTTAATGATGGACACTGAAATAGTTTGATTCCTAAAAATAAAAAGACATTTTCACATTCACAGTTTATGGTTCAGACAACTTGGTAAGCCTCACTAGAGTGTAAAAAATAAAAAATAAAGCTGTTAAATATCAGTGCTGACAGAGCTTCAGGCAGAAATAATGTGTTGAAATCACAGCCTGGCTTCAAGGACTCTTCTGAAGGACATTATCAAGTTTAAATGCAGGTGTGCAAAGAAAAAACACAAATTCAGCATCATTTTCTAAACGGGGAGGTTTCAGATGTTTTGAAGAGAAAGGAAGACGTCGTCCTGTGGTTTGATAAATCTAATTGAAAAACTGTTTTTTTTTATTTGGACACTTGGACCTAAGGAGGAACCATCTGTCCAGTCAGCAGACTTTGAAAGAGGCAGCATCTGTCATGACACGTAACTGTTTTAGTCAAAAATCTGCACAATGTCTTGTTTGGTGTTTTTTTTTTTTTGGTAATTGGGTTGTTTGTAAATTTGACTTTTATGTAAATACAGCCAAATTTTCTAAGCCTAGACAAATTTCTTTTTGTAGGTCACCACATGTCAGTCAGTACCTTTGGGGATGTTGAGTGTTTTTCCTCTGTATGGCCTCCCTACCTGGCATCAGTTCCCCTGGTAGACCTAAGCACTGTTTTAAAGATGAGAAGCCAAACCTCTTTACTGCATTTCAAGACACGGTAAATAATCTTCGAGGTAGGAAACTCTGCCGTCTCGTTTCATTTGGAGCACAGCCGTGGTAAATGTCAGCACAGTTTACCGTGAAGGACTACAGTTTATACTCACCTAACCAACAGATTCCCTGTTTCAGTTCTGGAGAATTCTCCCGACTTTTCAGGACAAAAAATTTATCTACTAACAAGATGAAAGTTCTGGTAGCTCAACATTGCTCAGTGTGTGCTACCAGAATTGACAAAGATTCCTGAATAGGTGTGGAAATGTTTTCAAAAAGAACTGATCCAAAAGTCCAGTTGCCTCCAATTTAAGCCTGTTTGCTTTTGTGATGACCCGGATAACCGAGAATCTGCAAGGCAAATATAAAAGTTCATCTTTTTGGAGATAAGGGCTCATAACAGATCCGTTCATCTATGATTGTTGCATTTCCTTTGCAGATGAATTCCAGAGAATTTTCTTTTTGTAAGTGAATCAGTATGAGTTAATGGATGTGTCTGATCGAGTATAAACCAATTGTTTTAATGCAATTATTAGAATTGTTGTTGGTCATAATAGCTGTGTTCTCTTACACAACGTTTTAGTCTTTTCGATTTGAATTTTTTGTAAGTGTCATTTATGATGTGCTGCCTCAAGTAGAGAAGTTTGTGTCATTGGGATTTGTTAATGAGTGAGGCAAATAACGGAGCGTGAGATCGCCATACGGATCGGTGCAACTCCACAGTAAGAGGGAGCTGAGCTGTGAGGCAAAGCCTGGGTCTGGGTCTCGCTGCTCATCTTTCTGCCTCTTGACCTGACTCCAGATCAAGCAGCAGATAATGATTAGAGGGTTGGAATTTTATAAATGATAAAAAAAACCACTAACACACCATTCACTAACAAAAGTCTACCGCACAATATGCAGTAAATGAGTGAAATCTACGGAATCATGTTTTGTTGCCAACAATTGCAAGCCGTTTGTTTACATTCAATCACTGACTAGTACATCCCGGTCAGTCTCAGTTGATCAATTTTAAGTAGGTAAAATAATCCCTGGATGTAAACAGAGTTTGAGATAGAACAATAGAATCAAAGGTGGCAGGTCTGTGGCAAAAAAGTAAAGATTTTCTCTCTGCTTCTGAAAAGAAACAGTGACTAAATGCTGTGAGGAAGAGAACTGACAGATGTAGAGACATTTTGGGTGTGGAAATCGAGCAATGGGGGGTTAAAACATAGGATGGATTTAAAATCATCTGCAAATGAGCTGTGCTGAATTAAGTTCTAAACCAAAACAAGGAACATTTGCTGTTTTTTACAGCAACATGATGAAAATTTTGAATTTAAGTTGAATGAACCACCAAGCAATCATTTTATTATGTAGAATTTGTGTTGGAAGCTTAAAATTTTAGATCAAAAACATTTAACAAATGTATATTAGCTGTCATGGCTTTAAAGTAAAATAGCACATCTGGCTGATACCCTGCCTGTTTCATCAGCCTGTTACTGATCCACTGTATTGGACTAGGCACATCCCTTGCATCTCCCAAAGTCCCTTTATTACAGACTGACGTTATGAACTGCACTATGAACAGTGTTTCCTTTTTGGGCTGTGGAAGAAGATTACTTTCTGGAACAAAGAAAGACAAAAAGACCCAAATGATTTGGCTCCCTCTGACTTCCGTAGAATCAACTGAACTTCTCTTTGAATGACGGCTGTGGATTTTGTGCCCCATATTTTTCGACAAAGAAGATCATCTCACAGCCCAACATGACACCCATTAACCTTTGGTTCCGCACAGTTTTTATGCATTTCTCTGTGGCTAGAGGTCAATTTAACGTAATCCAACTGGATTTGTCCACAACTTCTTTCATGTCTCTGCAAATCATCCACAAAGCAGACAGGTGTGGGTCAGATTTGGTGTCAAACTGGCACTGCTGGCATGGCAAGTGGTTTATCATCCAGATCAACTGGCCCGGTTGTGGTTTGGTTTATGTAGCTGCAATCTGTAAATCCCACAACATGGTGCTGGCTTTTAGCAAACCACATCTGGTCCACCAAAGGGACGTCATTTGTTGTGATATCTGTGCACAGTGAGCGATCCAGACAAATTTTGTTATGTGGATACATTCACAACTCTAAAATGTTCTCATTTCCAAAGCAAGTTTATTTATAGATTGTTGTTGTGCTGATTTCACATATTTACAAGAAAAATCACTGTTGACTTGTCAAAGACTCATCCCAAAGAAGAACACTCTATAAATTTTTGACATTTTTTTTTTGTTCTATTTAGACTAACCCAAATGTTGTTTCCACTCTTGTGATTGCAGTTTACTGATCAGAAACAGTTTTCAGCAGTGGGTATTAAGAGTTTTAGTCTGTAGGGACAGAGGATATGGAGCACTCATTGCCTACATCTGACTGGTTTTAGGGTCTTTTAAGACTTCTAGACCCAGTGCACAAAGGACGAGGGCCTTCTCAATTAAAATTTCATCATCTTAACATTTTCTCATTTGGTGGAAGAAAAGAAAAGAACTAAAGTCTCTTTCAGTGGATTTCTCTCAAAGCTGAAGAGCTCAGACTCAGTTTGTGTGAGCTGACATCTGTAATCAATCCACAGGAATCGGGATGGAGTTTGATACTCTCTCAGCTCTGGGTCCCCCATGTGTCTTCAGCTCTTTTTTCTGCTTTCTCTTCATCTGGATGAAGGAAATAAAAACACAAGCCAGGAATAGGCTTGTCTGCTCGCCTTTTACAACAAATGAACAACAGAGCGTGTGTCGCAACCGGCGGGAGAGAGAAAGAGAGCGAGAGATTGGTTTTGGGGCTTGAAGGTGAGACAAGTGGCAGAAAGCACTTTGTGTACTTTCTACATTCAGACGGCGCTGCCCGTGTCTCAGCGTCATACATACATTTGTTTGTTTCGCTGCTGATAGCAGCAGTCACGTTTTGTGTGTGTGTATGTGTGTGTGACACGGTTATTTCCATTAAACACGCTGTGGCGAGTTTCCACGCTGAAGTTTGTGTGAGCTGTATACGAGAAGTGGCGTGCTGTTCGTACATCCATCCAACAACGTGCCCATCCTAAATGTTGCCTTGGCAACAGGCTGACTGAAGTAAATGAGTGTCCCGGCTCTGCTGAGGGATTGTAGGAAAGCAATATGCCAGCGTTCCACCCCATTAGTTTGACAGACAAGCTGTTTGGCCTATAAGAGGTCAGCAGGCAAGGGCAGCTGTGTTATTATTCCACAGGACAGGCACGGGGATTGGTTTTACTCTAATGTCAATCTACCTGTGTGTGTGTGTGTTAGTACGCACTGACTGGTCAGACGGTAGGAGGTAAAGCTTGTTAAGTACCTGTGTGAATGCACATTGTTGGGCATAGTTGGGGGGGCGTCATGTTCCTGGCCAGTTTAGAATATTAGCAATTATCACCTCATGGAGTCCATCAGTGCAGAACCTGTAAGAGATAACACTTAAACTAGTCAGCCGTCTGTTCGCTGGTCCGAAGAAGCCAAAACACTAATGATTTCTACCCCCATTCTTTCATGCTTTGCCCCCCCCAGCATTCATCTCTTCTCTCTTTGTTTTCAGTCTTTCTCGTCACCTGACACCTTTTTTTGTTTTCCAACTCCTTTCTCTTTATCCAGCTGTGCTGCCCAGTCTCCCATCTTGATTTTCTCTCTGCCTTGTCTTTATCTCACCTTTTTATTATTTTATTTTCTGGTTGTTGTTGTTGTTTGTCACCTTCAGTCTCTCCTTTCCTAGAACACCGCTCTTCACTGGGAGAGAACGTTGATGTGATATTTTCTATGGTAATGAAGGATAAATAATGAATGTTGTTCTTTTAATATGGAAATGAGTTTGACACTTCTAAAAGATTTTTTTTCAATGTCTTGTAATAAAAATTAAACCCATGACTAATTCATTATTCTGCTGAAGTCTGTTGGTGGCATTAGTTGTTGCCAATTATGGCTGATTGTTAAGTTGTTTAGGTGTCCCATTTGCATACGACAGTCACCAGAGTATGAAAGTTTACCTCTGACACCATGCTGCCACTTATGTGGGCTTCTGCCTTTTCTTTTTGCTGCCAAAATGAAGGATACATTAGGAAATATCATTTGGTGCAGAGATTATAAATATATGCAAAAGCAAATTAAAGATGCTGTGTGTAAGTATCAGCTTTCAGACAGATTTAACTGTATTTTTTCCGTTCTGAGCTACAAAAATATGTAAGAAAATTGTGACCATGAATCCAAATCTTCCATTTTTACATCTTACACTGCGCATCAGGCAAGAAGGTTGCCAGATCAAATCCCGGCCAGGGACCTTTCTTAGTAGAGTTTGCATGTTCTCTCTGTGCCTAGGTGGGTTTTCTCCAGGTACTACGGTTTCCTCCCACAGACCAAAAACACGAATGTTGGGCTAATTGGGAATTCTAAATTGTCCCTAGGTGTGAGTGAGAGAGTGAATGGTTGTCTCTGTGTCCCTGTGATGGACTTGTGACCTGTCCTGGGTGTACCCCGCCCCTCACACTGTGACAGCTGGATATGGGAACCAGTGACCCTGAAAGAAAGAAGCGGGTTAAGATAATGGATGGTCCATACATCTTCAGTCCTTTTTTGCTTTACAGTGTCTATTAGTAAAAAACTGAACCTCTACTCCGTCCCATTTTACTCTTCTGTATTTGTAGAAAATAAAGAACTTCATATAGATAAGAGATTTAATAGAAGAGCACTTTCTGAGCATTTCTATGGCATAAGAGCCTGTTAGAACCTGTTGAACCACATTTATTCACATCTGAATTAATGTGACACGACAGAAAGGCAGCATCTTCGAGGGGGACAGCATGAGCGAGTAATTTTAGACAACCTTTTCAGATGCTCTGAGGCAAAATACTTTTTCAAAGCCAAAAGAGGCTCTTAAACCAAAACAACAAAAAATACGAAATAACTAAATTACTTCATTCATACATAATAATAAGAAGTCTATTTGTTGTTTTTACCTCTTTAATTTAAAAACTGCCGTGTTTAGACAAACTAAACTACAACCATTTTCTTAAAAAGTTCACCAGGTAGGTTTTTTTTTCACACAATTCCATATGGCTACAAAGACGGTGTTCTTCTCAAGACATCTTTTGGTAGTTTACATCAATCAATCCAACCAAATCTCATTATAACATGGACAGAACCAAATGAATGTCACGCATACTTACCAACTTAGCTCTGTGACTACCTCAGTCGCTAGTTCAGGAGTGTAACAGTTATGGTTCAGCTTCAATACCCATTCTGTCTAAATCATTTTACACGTCATATTTAAGTCAAAAGAAGGCTTTTCAAGTGTTGATTCATTGACTTCCTTTAGAATACTGTCATTTCAATCAAGCATGTCAAACTTCTTCTTCTTGTTGTGAATGTTTTTATCTCTTTCTACGAGTCCCTGGGATGGACTTGGGATCCTTCAGGATGTCTGGAAATAGGCACCGACCCACGTTAACTGGACAGGAGAAGAATGAATGGAGTACTTTAGTGGCAGTGCTAAATAAAGCGATCTATATCAGGTTCTTTTTAGGGGAGGCACTACAGTCTGTTTGAAATTATGTTTTAGTTATTATTAACATGTTTTACTCAAATCTACCCTTCATTCAACTGTTTGCAATAAAGGAAAAGTATGTACCAGCAAAATGTCTGCAAAATGTCATGAAGATTTATTCAGCAGTTGTGGAGATATTACATTTAGAGTGCTGCTGACCACCTGGCAGCTGTTCTTTTTGTAGAGCCAAAACCAAACATGTCATGAATACATTATGAACAAATGATGAACATCAGTTCAAAAGGAGCATCATGATAAAAACGTATAAATCACACATCTCAAACATAGCATTAAAACAACAGCTTGTTTTTTTACAATGTAAACAGTCCGGACCTGTCAGCTCATGAACACACAGGATGTCGGAGGACGCTTCGGGGAGGTTGTGGTCCGGTAGCATCTTGGGCTTGTTATTGCATCTTTCAACCTGTTCCTGAGCTGGTTTTGTGGCAGGTCATATATTTTGTTTTTGCCAGGGTGGTTGCTGTCATTGGGGAGTGCCGTTACCATGGAGACGGCATGCTTTGTCCAGTGTTGTGTTTATGTAGGTGGAAACCTTTGGTGTCAAAAGCAGCATCCACACGAATGCCAGAACCAAATTTCTTTCCTTTTTTATAGCAGTATAAATCTGTTCTGCGTTCAGTTTTATTTTTGTGACTGATCTGCGTTTAACTTCCAGCAACGGGTGACATTTCAGAAGCAAAATGTGCTGTAATTTTTCTCTTTTCTTTTAATTTCAGACAGCTAAATATTTAATGAGGAGAAATGGATTTTAATTTCGTCTTTGTGGCTTTTTGCAGCGAGAGCAGATGGGCTTCATAGTTACTGTTCTGTTGAAGTAACTGATAATATTTATGCTCGCGGTCGCAGGGCCGACCTTGAGCACTAATACACCTGAATGTATTCCTGCAGCGAAAGAGCACGACTGGTGCAGCTTTACTTCAAACGCATCTTTCATTTGCACTCCCCTCCGCTCATGAATTCTCCCTTCATATTTCTGGCTGCACTGAAGTGACAGAACAGTGTCTCAATCAACTCAGTGGTGGGCTGTACTCCTGCTGGGCTATTACACCGACTCCCACAGAGTCAGAACTTACCACAGCCTGAAATAAATAAAAAAAATCTAACATGGTCTGTCCTCGGTGAACGCAGAGAGACGATAGCTTCTTTGCATTAGAGAGGTAGGAGTCGTGCAGAGGCTGATTGGCTGCATGAGTATTTATTAACTGTACTGAAGCATTTCAGGCTGTGTTCAGCGGGTGAGTGCGTTCCTTCTCATCTCCATTTGACAAGAAGCAATCCAAGTTCAACGTCAAAACCTCAAAGCTCTTTTTCAGCTAAATGCACACCGGATGATTCACGTGAAAGCAAATACGGTGTCTGTGGACTCAAAATGACCTCATTTGCAGCTAAATGGACAGGATGCGATGGCCGCAGTTTGCAGATGAAATTAAAAAATCATCAGGAGCGCTGCAGTAATGTCTGCACGTGTCCCACATGAGAGACTGACACAATGATCCCCATCGCAGAACTGATTTTATTTAAATTAAACACGCCAACCATAATTCCAGAATACCTCCCCGAAGATGGGACGGCGCCTCTTTGTGATCTTTATGGGGTGTTTTTATGGTGATGTTTCTCTCGTCAGTTGTTGTGCCCTCATATTGGTTGTTATGTGATGGTATTATTGACTTACAAACAAGAAAAGGTAACACTCTGTTGACACTCTGACTTTCTGTCAGCCAGTAGCTGTCAGTTCAACAGAGACTTCCATCACGTTCTGTTGGAAGATTTTCACCACAGGGGCTAAGATGGAACACACAAGATGTATTTTTACAGACATGTCTTAGAGCTCAGATTACGTATTTAAAATTATACCCTGCTACTACCACACCAAATCTAAGCTCAGTGTGTTTAAAATTGACTGACGTATAGCATATTTTGTGTTCTTATGAGGTCAGTCAGTTGTGGTGGCCATCTTGAATTGGTTTGACTCTAAAAGTTAATCAGTTCTACATGTAGAGTCCGTTTCATTATACACACACACACATAAACATAGTTACATGATCACCCACCTTTCATGGGTTTCCTATATCCCCACATGTATATATTAGCTGAGGCGCTAACATGAAAGCTAAAAGGTTATAGCTGATGTGAGCCTTCCATAAAGCTGCTTTTCTACACTCTCTTCGCTGTCAACGCGCTTCAGTTTCTTTTAAAAGGGCTTATTGTCAAACATTGTTCATAATTACCTTCCAGCTACATCTGTGTGACAATATGTTTTTATTAATTTACAGAAACTAAACAGCCTGCACTATTCTTACACTCTCGTTTTTATAGTTGAAGTACATGTTTATCAAATAATGTCCAATGTTACAACTAGCTGCAAATCCCTAAACATCAAAACATTAGATATATTTATAGTTTATGGAATACTTGGACATTATTTTATGAAAGAAAATGACTCACAAACTGTGAGGAGATTAAGGTTTTAGTTGTCAGTACAAATCAGGCCCAGGTTTAGTGTGTGCTACCAATCACTATTTTAATACCTGCAAAGTAAAACTCAAGACTCGTTGCAGTATTTTCAAAAAAATTGTGAAGGCATTTTATTTAATACCTTTCTTTATGAAAGAGTAGGGTTTCATAATACCACCCTTGTAAGTTTTATCAGAGATTACAGATTTTGCCTACTTCCATCCACTCCAAGTCTTTCTACTCACCGTGACGGTGGCTTGAACCAATTCTTCATTTTCACAACTGAAGGTTTTCCAGATGCAGATAGTGGAGAATATTCAGATAGTGTCAGTGATCTCCTTTACATGGTCATGAACTTGTTTCTGTGCAGCCTTGCACCCCAGGGCATTGTCAAGAGAGTGTGGAGAAATGAACCCCGCGTCTTCTGACATTTCCAACAGTCTGCTTCAAGCGGCACCGGCCTGTGAAGAAGAGCCATCTTTGTTGACTGTCACCACATATAAAATCTGCTTGAATTTCATAAAAAAAATTGATCGCTCAGAGCCTGGAAGAGAGCGTATTCTCGCATGATTTTGATCTTGTGGATGTCACGAAGCATTACGGAGAACAGTAAAAAAATAAATAAATATATATATATATATATATATATATATACGTATATAATATGAAATGTTTTGGATTATTATCTTGGTGTGGGCCAGTCACCTTGGCACCACAGCGGCTAATCAGGCTCCAGAACATCCTCCTGGCTCTGATGGAACGAAAACAATTCATCAAGCTGCACAAATAATGCAGTGATAAGGTTATGAGACTAAGCAGGTATGAGGAATTCAGTATATTTTTATGGTTTTACAGAATATGATTAACTAATTAGCTTCCCAAACAGTTTTATGTATGTTAATAAAGTCACATCTCATTTCTAAGCAATGGAGATCCCTTGGCCCTCGATTCGACGCTGAGAGGTGTAACAGTTATAATTTAGTCAATATGTCATTAGTTGTTGCAAATATGTCTTTTAAATAAACCGTCATAATAAATAAACGTCAGTACGCCCTTATATGGTGTGCAGTTTCCCTATCCAAAAACAACTAAATACACCACTGCATTCTTGTATGTTATTCAGCTACATACCAACTAAGTGTTGCTGAGTTTCAGACCGAGAGCTGAGCTGTAGTCAGGTTGAAAAACTGTAGCTGGGTGTAAAGTCCAGTCACACACAAAAAGGAACCAGTTTGGACTTGTGTGCACGTCAACAATTGTCAGCATTTAAGCATAAAACAAAAGTCTGCTTAATTTCCTTTTCTTTTCTCATTTTAAAACCTCTTGACTCTGTTGTTCTTGCCTGTTTCCGTATCACCCTCCTGAGTATTTTATTACATTTGCTGCTCTCTCTTCATCTCTCCCTCTTTGAAAATCTGTTTGTTGTTTTCAGAGTTTTTGTGAGCGGCGGTTCACCATTAAGAAAATCACACACATACTGTAGAACCTCAGAAGCACAGCACACGTCCGGAGCGGAACCACGTCAGCCTGGTTGTGCAGTATTTCACCCGTCTGAGCTTGTTTCGGTGGACCCCGAGGAGGGAGCCAGTGTTCAGAGCTCGTCCTGTCACGCCCTCGCTCTTGTGCCTCGCTCACAGAGCAGCCCGGTTTGACACGGCGCAGCGTGACACAGCACACCACAGCTCAGCACCGCACGCAATATGCCAACTTAACACAATAACGTTCAGATAACATCAGACCCCTGCCTGGAGCTGCTCTCGCACCGCTGCAACAGCTGGTCTGTATACAGTCAGGCAGAGAGCAGAACCAGGGGCCGACATGCTGAGCTGAGACATATGGATGGGTGTTATGCTACTATTTTCATCGAGTGCTGACGAGTCTCACCGTGCCGTGACAAACCCCTCTCCTGACAGATGTGCTTTATTCCGAGCTAATTATAACATTTTTACACCAGCATCCAACATTAGATCTTTCAACATAAAAGCTGAGCTTCCTTCAAAACAGAAGCTGCCGGTGGGTTTAAAAAAAGTTGATGTAAAATCGTAGCAATAGGAAACTACTAAAATTCTGTTTGACCATTGGGATGTTTTAATTTTGTTTCCAGTGTAAAATCAAATTTTTGCCCCTGTCAGGAAGTAGTATTCACTTTTTTAAAAGGACAGGGTGAGTCCAAAGCCTCAGCACGCACATAACTCATAAACTGCATAAAAAAATAACTTTATGTAAACATTAGCTGCAAAACAACGGATTCGTGGAAAAATGAATTCATCCATCAGACTATTGAAAAGTCTCATATTTATTATTAGTCTTGAAGAATCATTGTGTTTATTTTGCATCATTGCCACCAAACACCAGTAAAGATGAGAAACAAACCTGACTTGGGCGTAGATGTTGCATATCTAAAATGGAAAAAAATCATGTATTGTTATGCAGGTTCTTCAGTTTAAACAAGCAAAACCTTTAAGTTCAACCTGTTTCACTAGAAAATTTGTGTAACATTTTGCATTTATATTATTATTTAGCAGCTTTTGTTTGATTTGGTTTTGCCCTGTTGCTTTTTCTGATTTATGTTTAAATGCTAAGTCAATTATTCGCTTCAGTTTTTAATCACTCTAGAATGTCTGTCTTCTCTTTGACCAGGCATTTTATTACCTTAAAACAAAACAAAAGTTATTCTAAGATTGTTTTAGGAGACACTGAAGAAAAAAGCAGTTTTTATTATATTTTTGGATTTAGTGAAGAAAAAAAAAACATGTTTTTTTTGTGCTGAAGTGGCCAGTGTGGAGAACAACGACAAAAAGACACCATTTTCCTCAGTGTTCAAGGACTTCATCGCCAGTTTCTTTCATCCCTCAATTTCCTTTCATTTCTCCTCTGCCAAGGGCACAAAACAGCCCCAAACACTATTCAGGTTCCTCATTATGTTGATTTACAAAAACATTACAAAAAACAAAACAAAATGGCATTTACAGTTTAGCAGACATAATTGACCATGAGCCAATAACATTTATGTTTGGGAGGAGGCAAATGAAACAAAATGATTTGAAAATCAGGTTTTTAATTTAGAGTGGAAATGGTTTTAAATGACTGGTGAGAACATGACTCTAGATGAGTCTGACTGCAAAGAGGCTAAATTTACCTGCCGTAAAGTAGTTTTTGCTGCATCATTGCACAGTCCCTCTTAGATGTACTGCAGCTCAAAGGTAGATGCGCTTCTCTGAATATTATGTAGATTTATGTAAATTTAATTATTAATGATCAATTGACCAAAAAGTCAAATCAGCTGAGTGTTTAATAGGATATTAAATCACATAATTAACTGAGGCAGTGCCCCTGGAATCCATTCAACAGACTAACGCAGGAGAGGCAGATGCTTCGGCTTAAGTAGCAACTTGCAGACGAGGAAGAGCTCGGCCCCGCCGTTCAAAACAAACGCCAACGTTATCCAGGTCCATTACCGCTAAAGCTCTGACTGCAGCAAACGTGTCTGCTGGCCCTGAAGCAACATCTCAGCTGCTGTAAGCAGAGAGATTTCAGGGGATTCACAATAAGTAGGACAACTCCCTAAATCTCCTGTCGTCTCTGTTCCAGTGGACGGAGCCATCCACCGGGCTGCAGGACCCCTGCTCAAGAAGGAGTGCGCTTCCCTCCGCGGCTGCGAGACTGGAGAGGCCAAGATCACCTGCGGCTACGGCCTCCCGGCAAAGTGTGAGTGTAAAGTGTGAGGGTGTCTGTGCGACGCGAAGCCGCTCGGCGTGGTGCTGCTGGTCTGCCTCCAGGTGAGAATGTGTGGGAAAGGCTGACAATGACGGCGGCTGCTGTAAAAACATGGAGCAATTTGCACAGTTGAACTTCAAGAGGAAAAAACATGAGATTTTAAGAATGGAAGCAGAAAACGTTGAGATCATTGTTTAAAAATATTACCCTGTAATATCTTTTGGAAGTGCAGTTTTGTGGAATAGTTATGAATATCTTACCTATTGCAGGTTTTTGACAAGCTAGCGGCTATAGTCGGAACAGAGCCAAGCCCAAAAAAGGACCGCTGCTGTCTCGAACCAAGATCAAATATTTCACAGAGGCTTATGAAAAAGCCAGTTTGCATTAAGTGGCTTTTATCAATGAAAGTATCAGAAGCAGGCTGAGTACGTCTGGTGGATTCTGGGGCACATCTGGCATAAATTTAACATTGCTGCCAGAATATCAAAGTAATTCCAAATTGATGTCAGTCCAAAGATTTATTAAATACCATAAACCATTATGACATTTTTGAGATTGAAACTGATGGCAGCAGTTCACGTTGGTCTTGGCCCCACTTGGACTAGCCCTTAGCTCATCAATCCAGTCAGAATTCAACTCAATTCTTCAAATGTAGATTCTTAAAAGACTAGTTCTACAAAAACTCTTCAATAGAACCCCACAGTTCATGTAAATCAAACCTCTGTTTTGTATTAAGTGTAATTCCAGACGCTATATAATTAAGTATCTTAATTTCTACACCATACTTTTTGGTTAATATTAGTGACAATTAACGTGTTTTTAGTTATTGTTGACTTTTAAAACAAACAAACTGTGTCACACCGTACGGGTTTTACCTTAAAAATTGACCAAAATCAATATATTTTTAAATTGTTTTCATTACAGAGGAATTTAGTTTAGTCAACAGATTACCGTTAGCTTGTCACTATTACCAAAAGCCTGAAGGAACAGTTGCTCAATCAGCAGTCCAAAATATGTTAACTTTAAAATAAATTAAACAGATTATCACTTATTTACCTCAGCTGAATATCTGCAGTACAGGCTTTTAATTTGAAATGACTTGCAGCTCCTCACATATAAGAAGTTTCTATATTATCAATCAAATGCTTAATTTGATGAATATCTGTAGCGTTGTGGTATGTGGGGTTTGACTATTTACGGGAACAGCCACATTATCTATTATTATTCTTACACTGACATTATTATTTGTTTCAGAGTCTGTTAACTCATTACGATTTAGTTTTTTTTATATTTCAGTTAATAAACCTGAATGCAACTAAGAGTAAAAAAACATTAAATTACAGAACTAATTCTGCACAAGTGGCACCTAAAGCTGCTGTGTTTCACAGACTCTGACTCCAGACTGGTGTAAATATTTGATGCTGAACACATAAAATGGAAGCAGCCTAAGAGAAAAGCCAAGTCAGTGTATGACGTTCGGTTAAATTGGCTGAATAAGAAGGGAAGAAGTGGTCCGAACCAATAAAAACTGCTGAATAATTCAGCCAATCAAATAAAGATCCTGGAAGTTTCAATGACTAAAAAAAGTGATCAATCGTTTTTCATTTATTATATGTGATTCATCTAGTTTTCTTGCCAATACAGAAAAAAAATAGTTATTAATAATTAACATTTTTAGACAATAGGGGGTTTAGATACATCTTTTTTGGTGTCCATCATCTATAAGACTACCTTGAAAAGTTCCCATCAGTGGTTGGCTGCTTATCATTTCAAAGCTTGAGGAGGCGGGGGGGGGATCCCCACAAACATCGATGACGATATCAATCAGTCAGACTCAACACCAGGATTATCTTTCTTAATTAGATACTTAAAGCAGGAACTTCACAGATTTCCATCAGACTTCTAAGTATCTCTTGCAGCTTTAGGGGTGGATCACTGGCGACGTAAAGAAAGTTCAATAAAACCGTTTATGACATCAGGCAAAGCTGCACCAAATCTGACTTTAAAAAAAAAAACACTTCAAGTAATGACATCATTTGAGTCAGCAATAGATGCAGCTGAAAAAAAAGGAAAATAAAACTGTGGATAAAGAATGATGGCACTAATAGGTTTTAGCAATAATGCAGGGGTTTTGTGTGTTATTATGGCCACCCAGGTGTGTGTGTGTGTGTGTGTGTGTGTGTGTGTGTGTGCGTGCATGCGTGCGTGCGTGTGTGTGTTTTAATACAGATTAAAGCAACACTGAAACTGTGTAATATCAGCTTCTGGTTCCGTGGAGAGTTTAAATTCACAGTAGCAGAGAGGAGAGGAGCTGATAAAGGCGAGCTCAAGGCAGAATGGAGAACACAGAAAGGATAGATAAGGAGGGGAGTAGGAGAAAAAATAAATAAATGAAAAAAGAAAAGAAATGCAGCAGCGTGGGGGAGAGGAGAGATGAGAGAAAACTGAAGACAGGAGGGAATTAGGAGGAGATGAGTTCTTACAATTTCTGTTCTCCTTTGTTGGTTTACTTGTTTAACGTTGAGAGTCTTAGCTGCAGTTTTTTGTGTCTGAGACTTGATG
>JAVKLF010000161.1:13588225-13602922 GCA_034783495.1 Millerichthys robustus | reverse complement strand
GCCCGAGTGATGAATCACAACCATGATTCAACTCTTGGAAGCTCTTCAATTAGAAGATTTTTTTCCTTGTTATATATTTTTTTTTCAAATGGATCAGTATTTGTTAGTGCTTTCTCAGCAGCTTCAGCAATAGGAGAGTGAGCTGTAAAGATAAATAAATACACCAGATAGAATAAAAGCACTATGCTAGTTCTGTGATTGATGATGAGAAAAATATAATGTATACAATATAAAATAGGAAGGAATTAAAGTTTGAATTTGTCTGGCGGGTCTATACTGAGACTCAAGTGTAAACTTTTCTTTTTTGTTCCCAGCTACAAAAAAAAAAATGGCCACAGATCAATAAGTAATCGTAAAATCAATTGTAACACGTTCTGAGAGCCGGCCAAAGGAAGCTAAAACACAAATATTCTGGTTTTGCACGTTGTGAACCAAGAATTGATGAGTTGTGTGTCAATAAAATAAAGGAACGAGGAATAAAAAGCCTGAATTCAACAGTGAGGTTATATAATCTAATTCTCAGTGGTGAAAACCAAAGTTATCCTAAATGTGTGTTTGCTAACTGCCAAGTCGCTACAAAGAAATTAACTCTGCAAACACTAAACCACTAAACCACCACTAAAATAATTAACATTAGTGAAAGCTAACGCTAACTGATAACCACTAACTCAAGGTTTGTCATTGAAGCGTACACGTGTGTTTTGTCCACAGAACCATCAGAATCTTAGCTAAAAGCTCTTAAGAACATTTCAATGTTCACCAAATACAGTTAAAACCACAAGCAGTTGAAACCGAACACACTTTTTGGGGTTTTCGGTCCCAGTACGGTGGAACACCATTGGTGGGTTAGGCTGTAGAAAATAATGGAAGTCAACACAAGGACAAAATAAGGATGGAAACGCAAACGTGTGTGATCTTGGCAAACACAGTCATGACTATAACCTGCTTGCTATAACTTCATCATCTCTCCACATCATCTGATCTTCTAAAACTCTGACCTGAAAGGTGGCGATATGTAATCCTTCAAAGAATGCTGGGCCTTTTATTAAACATCAATAATGTCCTTACTGTTTAATTAACCAGTGAAGTTGTTGTGTAGAAACAGTATAAATAGCACCTTGTTGTGATAACACCGTTGACTAATGTGTCGCTGAGCAGTGAATAAGCATTCGTCTGGTGTTTATTAAGAACACCGCGGGCTGAGTAGGGTGGAAGGCGGGGACTGGCTCGGACCCGGAGCTGAGCTTTGGAATGTGGCTCTAGAAGAACTGCACGGAACCCGTCGGGGGTCATCAAAGACGGAGGGTCCCTTTCGAGCGTACAAATGTTTATCTTAATTAACGCCGCGGCACCTCCAGAGGGATCGTTACCGCCGAGAAGCTGTAGTAACGATTCGCTGCTCGCACATTAACACGCACCCCCAAAGTCGTCTGTTTCATTAAAGAACTAAAAAAAACAACTTTGAGTTAAAGAAGACTTTTTACACCACAGAGCTGCTGATTGTGCTTTGGGTGTCAAAAAAGGCTTTATTAAATCCGTTGGTGCACCAGATAAATATCAGAGTTTATGCAGAGTAAAGCTTTGATAATTTATGCAGCTGATTATGTCCTTTACCTACATTAAACAAACAGACTGTAGAGGAACACTGCATTCCTCCTTCGTTCCCTCACACTAAGTGATTTCTCGGGGACTTCACCTCTCTTCATTAATGAGCAGTTTGATGAACAACTGTCACATTATTCAGACGAGTGTCTTTAAGCTCGCAGATGTCACAGAAAGCAGATCCTCCTCTTCTTATCGAGCTGCCGCGCGGACTTTCAACGCCCTGCTGGTTTACGGGCAGCGGGGGGTGGGGGGTGCACGGAGGCATCGGAGCGTGCAGTTTTTCATAAGTTGCCATAGCAATAAAGCTTCTTGTCTAAAATCTAATGACTGCAGGAAGAGTCTGCAGCTCCTCAATTCAAGGGAGCATGAAAAAGGCAAACATACGCTCATACAGACCTGATGACACACAAATCTGTAATGTAGCATTTCAGACGCACAACCATGTTTGTGAGTGTCTTCTTTGGTTGGTTGTCATTTTTTTTCCTGTTGTGAATGCAGAACAAAAAAACTGTTCTTTATTTTTGTAGTTTCTTTTTAGAAAACACAGATTTTATATAGTTTGACAGTGTTTCGGTTTTGAAGGTTTCTTAAGGTAACACGTCAACGAAACCAACAGAGCGCTACCACTGTATGAGGGGCTACAGATGTTTCTGTGCTTCTTGACTAACGACAGAATTCAGACAGAATTGGACCAAATGGACTTGATTTATGGGCTCCGACCAGCAGAGGAAAGGTGGCTTTGACTCGTCCACAGGGTTAGGGTTACGAAGTTATATTATAACCCTCCATTCTTTGAAGGTGTGCGATAGTTTTTGGCCCTAGCAAACAGAATGAAACAATTAAACATCTTTGGTCCGTGGGTCACTCCAGTTTGTGGTATTCTATGAATCAGTGGGGTATTAAATTAATTTGAATAAGTGCTGGTGGAATTTCTAAACAAAAATATAGAAACAGATATATATGAATAAATTTAATGAGAGAAAAAACACCACGATAGAAATATAAATGAGTCAATCTGTCTGCTGTCAATAAAAACAAACGAGAGCTTCAGTGACTCAAGGAAGATTGAGTTTTTAAAGCAGCCTTTGCTTCATCAGACTTTAAAAATAATAACTAAAGTAATTTATTAAAGCCCTATTATCAGATCCCCAAGATGTAAAAACTAGTATTTGTATCAAGACATACAGGTATGTTTTAGCTTGAATTAATGTACGATATGAAAATTATGAGGACAGCTGTTTGATGATAAACAAGCCCAGATGGATGCAGATGCTGTTTCCACATCCATTGATAAGTATCGCCATAGCAACAGAGTCTCTGTACCTGATGCTGCCCACCACCAACTAACTCAGAGGCAGAAGTCTGTTTTTACTCCTGCAGCACCTTTTTTTCTTCCTTTTCTTGTCTTTCAGGCTGATTTCAGTCATTTACACGTTTCCTCCATCGTGGTGTTGTTTTTCGCAGTGAGGCGCGTGAGATAAGATGTACTTCTCAACTATCCACTTCATGTTTTGTTTGTATTTCTGCGTTTCTGTGTCCCCCGTTTACAAAAAACAACAACAAAAATATTTACCTCAAGAGAGATGGATGTGTCCATCCTTGGGTGAAAATCATATTTGTATGTTTAAAATGTTTGTATCTTCAACACTCTTTTTGTTTCCAGTAGAATGTCTTGTTATATTTAATACGGCTAAAGAAAAACAAACTCAAACATAATGAGGTGTCCTTCTCATCCGAGGGGGTTCTATGCCCTCTTGGACTCGTCTCCCTTCTAAGATCTGCAGATATGCAGGGTTTGAACTGGGATGACTGACCAGATACAGGTTAGAAGCCTCAGATCTACCCTGAGAACGTTCTGCTGTTCAGTCTGCCAGAATGATAACAAGAAAACTGTTTTCGTCTGGATTTCACCATCAAATACATCCTAAAGCATCAAATTTTTTTTCCCCCCTCCACGGAACCATCTGGGAAGTTTTGCACTAAAAAAGAAAAACATTTGGAAAACGGCAGGAGCTTTCACATCTCAGCGGGTGTTTGGATGAAGCTTCTCTCCTCAACTTGAAAACAAACAGAACCACGCAGTGAATTTGAGCCACCGTTGCAGATCAATCGTCACACCTCAAACCTGCGAAAAGCTACCTGGGCAACGTTTTGTTTTGCTGCAGATTTTGTTTCTCTTGTAGATGAGTTTTCTGTGTTTTTGTAAACCGCCTGAGAGATGGGCTGTCTCACAGAGCAGCTTCAAATGTGGGCTTTAAGAAGGTAACGCTAACATGAGGGGCTAACATTGAAAACTAACATAAAAGAGTTAACGCTCCTGAAGAAATGCAAATCATATGCAGCAAAATGTTGCATAAAAGTAGCAAAGGGATCGCTTAAACCTAACAATAGCAGAATAGTAGCTAAAATCTAAAGTAGCAGCACAGTGGTAAAAAGTAACAAAAGAGTAGCAGAAGTATCAACAGGTAGGTAAAAGCTTAAAATAGCTGAACAATAGATGTACGGAGACTAATAAAAATAACAAAAAGCTAGCTGGGAGCTAAAAGAAGCAAAAGATTGACTAAGAGAAGTAAAAAGTTGGCTAAAAGTAGCAGAACTCTAGCTCAAACTATTAAAGACCAGCTGAAAGCTAAAAGCATCAGTATACCAGCTAAAAGTGGCAGAATTGTAGCTAAAGGTAGCAAAAATAGTCAACAGCTGAGGCAGAGTTTAAGGAGAACAATGTTTCTGAATGAATTGAAGCGATCTTAATGTATTTCTATCAGGAAAGTATTAATAAAGAAAGTTAAATAATTTGAAAAGTATAAAAGTCACAGCATCCTGAACGAGCTGAACATTTTGAAATATAAAGAAAAATCCCAGAACCAAAGCTTTCTCTGTGTTTGTCTTGTTGTGCGGCGCCGGACGGGATCATTTGTCTCAGACTGATTGGCTCCTTCTCCTTATTTCTCCTAAGGGTGAGCAGAAACACATCAGAAGTCCGTAATCTCCGAGTGAGAAGATGATTTGTTTCTGATGAAACCAAGAAAGGACTCGCGTGAGCAACAAAAATCTTTCTCCAGAGGCTGAAGTGTCAGAGTTGATCTGTGGTGGAAAACTGCAATTATTTTGCCCCAAAGCATTAAAAGAAAAATTCACTTCAGGTGAAAAATAGCCTCCGTATTGAAATGTCCTCCTTTCTGTTTGTTTAGTTGTTTATTTTTTTTTACTTTGAGTTGTGGTCCAGCCATGTCTTCTGCCAGCGAAGGCTTTCACACTGAGAGCAACACGCTGAGCCTCATCACCACGTGTGGCGGTGTTGGTGTACACCGCCGCTGCTTAAATCAGATCTCGACACGTCCCTCTGCTCCACGCTCAGCTTCTTTTTGTTCAGCTTGTGGTTCTCGTCGCCCCCACGGCGCCCCCCCTTCAGTTCATTTACCTTTTATTTAATCGAGTAATCAAATCGGAAAACGGCTTTTAGAGGCCGAAGAGAGAAAACAAAAACGGCTTTTCCTACACACATCAATAAGTAACAGAAAATGACAAAATCCTCTAAATATTCGAAAACAATTAGAGTAAAATAGGAGAGAAAATAAAACATCTGTGCTTTTCTTGGCACTAATTTGTCAATTCAATGCATTCAATTATTATTTTTTTCTTACTTTTCAGTTTAATTGTTTTAAGAAGTTTATTTTTTTTAACAATTGTTGAGAGAAACACTCATTTAAAAAAGTTGTATGCATTTCCTGGAAAACATTAATTTTAAATAAACAAAACAGGGATTTACTAAAAGCTGAGTTGTTTTTTTCTGACTCCAGATTTCTGAATGGCTGCCTGCTCTCCAGGTTTTATTTGTTTGAATGATGAATAAATAAATCCAAAACAAAAATTAGCCGAAGCTCTGAAACAAACGTTTTGTTTGTTTAAAGCTTAAAATAACCTTCAGTGTTTGATTTCTCGCTCTATAGGACTGACCTGGAAATTTGAAGTTTCACAAAATAATGCTGGTTCTCCTAAAAGAACAAAAATTGTTTTTGAGTTTTCCTTGAAGAATCTGAAGCAGTGGTCCTTCAGGGCCACCATCCTGTTAGTTTCAGTTGTGTCCCTGCTCTTCAGCGTGTCTTCAAGTTCTGCAGAGGCCTGTTAATCATGTGAGTCAAAGCAGAGAAACATCTCAAACATGCAGGATGATGGTCCTCAAGGATCAGAACCAGGAACTCCTGATTTACACAGATTCACTGAAGGCCTGGCCTGGGATTAACAGTGCTCTAACTTGTTTTTTTTTTAGATTTGTCCAAAATATAAACATGGGAAATGTTAAACAAAAAACAACCCTAATTTCTTTTTAATAAATAAGCATCTTTTCTTGTTTGTTTCTCCAGATGTGATCCACACCGTCGGGCCTATTGCTCAGGGAGGAGTTGGCGAGACGGAGAGGAACGCGCTGAGGTCGTGCTACAGAAACAGCCTGCAAGCCGCCGCCGAAAACGCTGCTCGCTCTGTGGTAAGAACAGACGGCCGAGGGAACCCGAGTCGGAACGATCAGTTTGTAAAGGAGAGAATGACGCAACAAAAAGAGACTCCCTGAAGAGTGTGAGTCACAAAAAGAAAAAAAAGAGTGAGTGTGACCAGATTCTATAGCGCCAACAAAATAAAAAATAACCACCTCGGCTAAAGAGAAAAAGATTGATCACATGTGGACTTTTCAAAGAAAAACAAGATTCATGCTGAGATCGATGGAGGAAGAGAAACAGAGGTGGGAGTGTTGGACTGTGGGCAGGTTGTATAAAAACACACCAGGCTGCAGGTTTCAGAGAGAAACACCACAGAAATACAGATAAAACAGAAAACCAACAGGTTGACGGAGGACCCGTGGAAGTGACTTCGGCTCGTCTCTGGTGTCTGTAGTTGAGACGACGACTTTGTTTCTCAAACAGCCGTCGAACAGAGCAGTCACTTCTGCAGATCCTCGAGAGTCGGGCGTTTGTCTTCGGTGTTGAGGGACTGCTGAGTCACATCTGCCAGCAGTCAGGTTAAATGACGTGAGCGGGACAGAGGGCGAGTGTCCTGACGTCTGCCGGGGCTGCCAGATCTGACAGCAGGCCGGAAATCTGCCAGGATTCAAGTTTTCTGGCAGCTCGGTTCACATCAGAACCTCTGGGTTCTGCAGGGTTCTGCGAAACAGGAATTTAATGTTACATACAGGGTGAGTCAGAAGTTTTAGGACAGCCTTTTCTTTCAGAAAGAAAAGGGAAAATGACATATCTAAACAGTATGTTATGGGTGAAGGGACCGATCTTTTGGGCTATGTCCAGAACATGGTCGCCATCTCAAAAGCAACCATATTTAATCAAAATAAAAGCCTGTCCTGTGGCTTTTGACTCACCCTGTATAGAACACAGTACTAACTCAAATATGGAGATGAATCGGGCTCAACAACACACACACACGAGCTCATGAATGTGGCTTCTGAGGCTCTTATTGCTGCAGATCCACACATGTAATGCTGTTTGGCTCCGGATGGAGCATGTTGGGCCCTTTTAGTGTGAAGGAGCTGCTTATTGACTCCATGGTTCATCCCTCTCACAGTTTAAGACTTTAGTTGTGCTGAACAGACTCAGTAAGTTACTTTTTGAATGTGTCATCATTTCAGATACGTATATTAGTGTTGGTTTAATAAAACTGTGTGACAAACAGAAACTGTTTGTCTGTCTTTCTGCAGGCCTTCCCTTGCATCTCCACTGGGATCTACGGTCAGTTTGTTTATTTATTTAATTTTTTAAAATTTTCTAACAACCGGCTGTGGCTTTGAATGTTTGGTTCTTCATCACACGCTTGTTCCCAGTATCGCCGACCCTCCCGTCACATTCCAACTCCTCCGACCTGCAGGAGGTTCACAGATTAACGCCTCGGATTACGAGCGGCAGATTAAGATAGATTAGTTTGGAGATTGTGTCAGATTGACTGTAATCCCCTTCACGCTGGCAGGAGAGCGTTAAGGACGGTGCTTAAACGCACCCTGGAGGGGTTCTGGTGTGAGGTCTGGTTGACACCTTCTCTCTGCTGCAGATACAAAACTCACAAGTCCTCATAAGATTTTTATTTTTTATTTTTTGTGTCCTTTTCTCTGTTGAGCCTGTTTTTCTTCATCACTTTTTTCTTTGTTGGAGTTTTCTAGGTCAGGGTGTTTGCAGCGTAATAAAAGCTTCTGTAATTTTAGCAAATAAAAGCAGCTTTTGTGCTTTCAGAAAAACACGACAGAAAGAAGGTGAATCTTATCTCAACATGAAAGACATCTACGGAAATTCGTCACTGTTTGGATCTTGCATCACACAAAATATTGCTATTTTTTAAAGATATATATTGTTTGTTTAGTCTCTACCAAAAAAAGGTGTTTTTTCTTCCTTCTTTCACTTTTAAAGAGCAAAACTTACTTAAAATCTATGGAGGCAGAGCTGCTACGGCCAAAATTTAAAGCTAATTGCTGCTGAACATTTGCTCAGACCAACTTAAAGAGGTTTTGGTTTTCTCAACAAATGTTTATGGTCTGTAAACCTGCTCAGCTTGACGCTCACTTCTCTCTTTTCTGAATTCAACCAAGAAGATATTTTGTCTTTTATGTGTCGTATTATTAACAGAGTAAATCATTACAATCCTTCAATGCAGTGAAAAGATAATTAGCTAATAACTTAAGGAGACCTTCATCTTCTACTGCTTATCCATGATCGGGTCATGGAGGCAGAGGTCCAGGAAAAGAAACCCAGACCGCCGTCTGCAGCTCCTCACGGAGGAACCCAAGGCATTCCCAGACCAGAGAGCATATTTATCGTATTTATGTGTGTTTATTGTAAAAATAAATCGTCCATCAAGTTGGGGGGCGTATTATACACAGGAGAAAGTTTTGACTGATTTTTTTAGCCTCAACTTCTTTTTCACTACAACTGATCAAAGCAATGTTCTCATTTCTAAGGGTGAGGTCCCGATCCCTGAATCCATCTCTCCCTACATCCGACCATCACTTGTGGTGGTGGGCACCTTAGGGTACCTACAATGAAAATTAGCTTCCATTATAAATATTAGAGAACAGAAATGAAAAGTCAAGGCTGTACAAAAGAATGATTTGGCTCGTCTGTACCGTGAACGTATCTGAACCTTTTACCTGACGTGTGGATAATCTCGCAGTTTGTGCTGTTTTTGGCGCGATGACGAATTAGCTTTTTTTTTTTTTTTTTATTTCCCGGCAGCGGAGGCTCTTGGCTGCTCTCCTCCTGTAGCCTCGCTCTGCCTGTCTGCTCTTTACCAACAAGTGAGTTATGTCTGCATCTTGCTGGGTTTGGTGCAGTTGAGATGAGACGAAGTGAGAAAACCGAGAGCAGAGTGTTAAAAAAAAAAAAACACATACCTGTCTGGAACAAAAGGAACAGACAGCAGCCCGACGCAGATCTGCTGCTGCACCTGTTCTCTCAAACAGTGTGTACACTGTTTTTGATATTGTGTGTTTGTGTTTAGGATATCCACCTGAACAGGCGGTGCACGAGGCTCTGGCGGCCGTGAGGGAGTTTCTTGATGTGCATCATGACAAGGTGAGTGTGTGTGTGNNNGTGTGTGTGTGTCTCTGCATGATTGGCAATTTTTCCCTGCCATTTCCTACAGGTATTATTTCTTTCACAGCTGTTGTTGTTTTTTTATTATTTATTTTATTTTTTTTTTTTTTGAGAGAGAAGGCGTGTGGAGAAAACACACAATGACACACACATACATTTAAACACACACTCCCAAGTACTGTCTCTCATCCTCACGGCCAAGTCTGAGCTTTAATTGGCTCCTTGCGGGACTAAAACCCCTCTAACACACACACACACACACACACGTACACACAGCTTTCCCCTGGAGAAACAACAAGAAAAGACGAGATGATGGAATAGATGACTTGGAGGTAGAGACGGTGGGGCGGTGGTAGTTGGGGGGTGGGTGGATGTTGAAAACTTTCCAATCAGTGCTTTTGCATCCTTTTACACACTCCTCCTTGCTTCCTTCACTTTACGTGCCTCCCCTCCTCTCCCTGTTGCTGCGCTCCTCTCAGAGGGTGTCGTCGATGTTATTGTTAGCGCTGACGTCTCCAGAGGCTCTGTAGCAATACCAGTCAACTGATGCCGTCAGCCTCTGCAAGCAAAACAAATCAACGTAAAACACACACGTCTCGTCACTTCAAAAAAAAAAAAGCCTGTTGGACAGAAAGTCAGAAGGACAAATCCACAAAGCACTAACTAGCCTTGTGGGATTTTTCATTTTATTTTTTTGTTTTACAGTGGAACAAGTTGTAACCGTTGGAAATAAACTGCGTGCTAAATGCTGGTAGAGGTTGCATCTTTGCGATTTCCGTCATTTCCGGTATCACTGCAACAACTGAACAACAACAACAACTGCATATTTTATTTTGGATTACTGAAGCAAAAATCAAACGCAGAGGATCTTTAATTAGTTTGATTGTACATTTTTATATATAGGTTTTAAAGAAAAAATAAACAGGCTGTCTTTTCTTTTTGCGATTTTGTTTTGAAACAACATAAGAGAGAACGAACCACTCAAACCACACATTTACACAGATTGTAAATAGTATAGTAAATAGATTGTAAATGGTTTTCTGCTTTAAATAACCCCCCTCTCTCCCTCTCGCTCTGTTTCTGATGTTTTACGGCATGTTTGGTTGAGTTCTGCTCCGGCTCGCAGAGCTGCAATGTAAAAAAAAAACAAATGTGAAAATTACAGACTCACTAAGACACTGAATGGACTTGAGACAAAGGGGGCAGTGTGCCAGCACTCCACTTCAAACGTAATAAAAAAATATGAATCATTTATTTGTTGGCAAACCTGTGTTAGGAAAGGCAGAAACCCCCCTAAGGCAGCTTCTGAGTTTTATTGTTATTAAATGTTCTAAATTAGTTTTAGTTGACCACGAGTGAAGCCGCTCTGAGGCTTCGGTTCTGCAGTTTCAGTTCGACAGATGGGGTCGAATAATCCCAAAGCCCTGCCCATCTGCATTGTTTTAGTGGCAGCACGGTGAATTAGTGGTTAGTACTGTGGCCTCACAGTAAGACGGTCCTGGGTTCAAACCTCAGTTTGGGTCTGGAGTCTTTCTAAGTAGAGTTTGTGTGTTTTTTCTCCCACAGTTCATGAACATGTTTGTTTAGACTGCGTAACACCCAGACCAACCTTAAACAAGATCTGTGATGGCAGTGAGGGCTGACTGGTTAAATAAAGAGATAAATAAAAATAGTTGTATTCATTATGAGAGCTGGATGATGTCTGTACATCACAAGATCCCTTAAAAAAACACCATGAAGTGAGTTCCTCATAACAGCTGATTTATAATCTACAAGACATGAGAACTCAGTTCTCATTAACATCCACTTTCTCACTCCGATGAGGGAGTTCTCATTACAGTTTCTCTGAGCATAAAATGTCCAAGTGAAAAAACGTCTCACACCCACGTCTGCGAGAACAGATGTCTTGTGTCTTGAAAAGTACAGAGCAGCCTAAAGACGTGAATACATTAAAAATAACACAAAATATGTCTCTAACTACATGGAAAAACCTAAAATGATCCAGTTTTTCATATTTTAAATCAGATTAACCTACTGCTCTTGGGTCAAAATGACCCACAGGTCCTCAGTTTTAGGATTGAACCCTCCTGGATTATTATGACCCGAGTTCAGGAGTTAAAATGCACGTGGTTTTAGGAAAATGGTTCTTATTTTGAACATTCAGTGTTCGTTTCAACTCCTCTTTTCCACATGGTTTGTGTTCAGAGATCAATTCACAGCTTCACACAGCTACAAACATAAATCTGAACACAAATTACACTCAATAAACCTTTAAAGTTTGTTATTGCCCTATAATAAAGCTCGGCCCGAGAGCTCTCACCGGCACAAAAAGGCAGAATAAGGGCTTAGTAGGCAACTTTATTCTCAAATACCTACACTTTCTTCATCTGCAGGAGCCTCTTGAGACTCTGACCCATTCACTGAATTAGATATTTTTAAACCTGGGTAAATCTGAGTTCATAGTGACATCAGAAACTCACATTTATGCTCATGGGCCCAGAAAAATGGTGTTTTTCAGATTACTTTAGGGTGTGCTGATGAGGAAGTAAAGATAAGGCAGATTTTGGTCTGCAGACCTACCATTATTTTACTTTCTTTTTCTGTGTGATGAGCTACTGTTTTTATCTTTATTCTTCATGCTTTTTGTTAAGACTCAGGAAAAAAGGAGTTTCATGTTTCTTATTTCTCAAGTTCTTGTTATCTTTACTGCCCTGCTTTTCTTTTGAAGCTTCTTATTCTACTCTTTCAGACTTAACTTTCTATTTTATGTGCTGATCGATCAAATACTAAAATGGTTTTACAGAATATCCATCACAGCCTCTGAGCTCTAATAGGTTGAGCAGAACTCTGACCTGCAGGGCAGTGGGTGATCTGCAGACCTTCAAGGAATGTTAGCTTCATTTTTATCATAACCACTAACTTCAAATACTGTTAGATAATGAATAACTCATCGTTAGAAGGAGTTCTCTAAATCTTTTTTTTAAAACAGGGAATCAATAGTAAATGAATTTTAAAAAGATGTAATCGGGTTTACATCGTACTATATTTTCCCCAAATGGAAAATATATGGCTGCTGTTAAAACATTTGGGGAAAACTTCTATTTATGAATTGATTGTAAAAAATAATAAACTGATAGTTGATTGTAGAGCGTCAGTATGTAAGAATATTGTGTTTAGCAGGACCGTGTTTCTGTCTGAAGCTTCTGCCTCTTCACTCCTTCATTTGATGAGTGGATTTATTCCTGCAGCCATGTCTCACTCAGACTCATATTACCAGTGCATTCTCACCAGTTTTACTTGTTTGGGTTTTTATTTTTTTTCTCTGCTCTGACTGGGAAAAGAACGAGAAAGATTTTTAGGTTTTAAACTTTCCTCACCTTTTTCTCCGTTTCACTCCCGCTTCATATTGTCTTAAGTTTTCATATCGACTTTTCTGCACTTTGAGAGTTTTATTTTAGTTTTTCGAAGCTCAGTCAGAATAAAAACCTCCGTGTTTGCATGGTTACTCAGAAGAACTGGTTGAAAAAAAGAGCTGGAAATGTAACATTTATGTTTTAGGAAGTGTGCTGAAGTTTTGAGAGTATAATTGTATAATTGTGTTGTTTTTAGGTCCTAGCGTTATTAGCTGGTTTTAGATGTTTCTCTGTTTAGACCTGCCTGATTTGGATAAACAAGTGATTAACAGGCTTCTGCAGAACTTGAAGACATGCTGAAGCGCAGGGAAACAACTAAAGCATGCAGGATGGCGTCCCTCGAGGACAGGATTGGACATCCCCGCACTCGATTCTCTGGAGAGCTTATCTCCTTTCTGCCCAGTCTGATTCATGTTTCGTCTAACATCATCTCAGTTTTACACTGATGGAGTTTTTAATGTTTGCACATTCCTACTCTACTCTGACCTGCATGGTATTCCTCTTTTTAAATTATTTTGTATTAAAGCCTCTGCTGAATCCACGTCTTTTCTTGAACGGACTGTGATCCCCGAAGCAGACTTGATGCATGTTCTGTAATATTGGACTAAGATTTCTTTATGTGTACAACTGCATCCCAACATGATCAGACATATTTGGGTGTAAAATCTCCCCAGTTCACTCTCCAGTTTTCATCATTAGACTTTTCAGAATATTTAAACTTTGTGCGACATGTTTCTATTGCATTTAATCCATGTAATTGCCAGCTGCAACGTCTTCATGCTCTGTGTTGTCTTATCAAAATTAGTTCTGACTGGTACCGCTTCCTGCTGCCAGTGGAGACAGACACGGGAATGCAGAGGTTAGGTTTTCAAACCTCAGCCCAGGGGATGTAGTTACCACACATTTCCGTATCTTAGTCACCGTGCAAATCTTGGTGAAGGATGGTTATTGTGGAGCGAGCCTGGACTAAAAAACTAGAGGCTGCAGGCTACCCAGGTGCTGAAAAATTCAGTCTCTGCACGCAGGGAGACTTAAACTCCCACATCAGGCAGGAAGTGATTGAAACAGCTTGGCTATAAATTGCAATGCCTCGCCTGAAACGAAGAAGTCATAACGGCTGTGCAAATATTAAGGTGGTAATACTGTTTGTCAGTCTACAGTCTAAGATTTCATACCTGGAAGTGTTTCTTTACTGCAGCTACAGTAGCTTTAATCATTAAGAGCTAGAGATGTGCTTGAAACTTTTATGTTTTATTTCATGGCTGGGCAATATATCAATTAAAGGTCTAGCATTCCTTGAAGCAACACAGATCGCCCGCCACCTTTCATGACACAATTTTAACATGATGGATTCATTCTCGATGTGTTGTTAATGACTCAGCTTTTACCACATCAAAATTTAACTCAATATTTCTCAATTTGACAAAGTTGCAGCCAAATTTGTGTCGTCTAACGTCTTTCGGCTGTGGTGGCCATCTTGAATGGGAGTATCTACCCTGTGGTTCATGAGGTATTTTGCTAACAGACAGGCAGGGCTGACTAGCAGATCTTCCATGATTATTTAGCACTGTTCAGCATGACTGTCGGCTGCACTCACATCAAACTTCAACTTTATATCTGTAAATTTGACTAAGTTCTAGTTCAATTCCATCCGCTGATACACAAGATGTTTTTCTAATAGAACACAAACACAGAGCACCTGTTGATGTTAGCTTGTTAGTTAGCTGTTAGCGGACTTAAAGTTGGCAAAAGCTGAAGCTAATTGGTCCCCTAACAGATTTGCAAAGTTAGTTTAGAATTTTATTAAAACTAATTCGCTAAGCAAAAAGAAAAAGTTTAGCTACTTGCTATTAGCTGTTAGCTGATTAGCGGAACCTTGCCCACCGCTGAGTACCACGGTGACACGTTCACCTCGTACCGTGCAGCCTGGCGCTGAACTGCAAGGGCAGCATGAAAATGATTGACAGATGTGGCAGAAACGGGAAGCACAAAAATCCTTTATCATAAAATAACCGCATTCTGTGGGAGAGTGCTTTAATGTCATCTGAAAAAGGAAAGCTTTTCTCTACCACACACACACACACACACACACA
>JAVKLF010000161.1:13567025-13577063 GCA_034783495.1 Millerichthys robustus | reverse complement strand
TGGGGAACATAGGGATGACACCCCATTGTCCTGAGGTTTCTAATGAAAGTCATGAAAGACGTTTGGCTCTCTCTTCAAATGTCTTTTAAAACAAATGCTAAATATATTAAATTACAGTGCAGGCATTGTATGGAGGAACATCGGGTACCTGGGAACATACAGTAGGCACCCTATGTTCTATGAAGGACTCTACAAAATCCACCAAAAACCAGGTGGGTGAGTCACATGATTGCCCTCCACTAGGCTGTGTGTTAGGTGTTTGTTTTAAACCTTCTGTCAGCTCATTTATTTATTAAGGGTCTTGCTGTGTGTGGGTGTAACCGTTGGTATGAATAACAGTCCTGGTTGTTAACTGAATTCAACATCCTGTTTCTCCAAAATATGGGCAAGCTTACATTTAGAGGAGTAGAAGAAGGCATTCTGGGCATCAGACCAAAACAATGACACAAACAAGACTGAATGTGATCAAATGAGATTCTCAAAGAGGCATTTTTATTCATATTTTCATAATAAAATATATCTTGAGACCACAGACTAATGCTTTGTCCACAATTTTTTAATGGGGATGTCATTATTCTTTATTAAAATGTACCAAAATAAGATTTAACTTGACAATAAAAAGAGAAACAGGGTGCTTCTTAAACAAAGAAACTTTTATTGGAACAGTCGTGAGACCCTGCTGCTTCATTTTTTTTAATCAACAAGAACAGAAGTCAGTTTTAAAACTAAATTGTTGTGATTATAGAATTATTTTGTCAGGTCACAAATGTTCTTTTTACCTTGTTTTCAGAGAAATGTGGAAAAATAAATAACTTGGCAGGCAATTTGTTTTAAATTTGATAATGACTGTCAACAGTTAAATTTGTTGTTTATTAATTAGACACACATTTCTAAAACGAGTCGTTTTTAGTTTGCTGAGATGGCGGTTCATTAACTTTTACGTTTGACTAAAAACAGGTTTTGTTTTAATTTAACAGTGAAACTATTTGGGGTTAATTTAATAAAGTGCAATGAGTTAAATTAGTTTTCTTAGCTTTATCAAAAAAATGACTTTGGGAATGTTGTATTTTTCTGACTTGACCTGAATGAGCGGGTAAAAGTATGGATACGCATTTTAGTTAACAAAGGTTTATGTTTTTGCGTTTCTTTTTATTTTTTGGCTGCATTCCAGGATTATTGTATTTTTGTGTTCCTTTGTCAGCCGTCAGGCTCTTCCTGGGTTTCCTGTATAGTCAGTCAAATATTTGTCAGTGCTTGTTTCATTTATTAGAAGTTTTCTTTGTTATCTCAAGTGTTTTTTTCCCCTAACACTTGTTCATGCAATATCACCAGTTTTAAAATAAGAGGTTATTAATTTACATCCCCTGCCTGTTTCCAGACTGTCTACCTGCATCTGCATGACTTCATGACAGCTAATTATTTACCTGACATCCAGCCTCACCTCAAATCTGTCTTTTCACTGTGAATTGAACAGAAAAATACTACAGTTGTCACTGTTTTTAGACTGCTCCTTTAAATAAAATATAAGGCATATATATAAAAACTCCAATCTCCATTTAAGCGTTTAGATCTAATCTCCACATTCTACTATTGTGACATCCGTCCGTTATCTTTACACAGTCCACAGTGAACTGGTTCTTTGTTTACAGTTAAATGTTGCAAATTTGGTAACAGTAAATAACTTTTTAGCAACAAAAACAAAATCTTGTGAAAGGATTACGAACATTTTGCAGTATTTTATTAAAAGCTAGGGTTGTCTGCAGAATTTCATTATAAAAACTGACAATCCTACATGACCGAACAGTAAAAACTGTAGAGTTTACGGTAAAATACTGACAGAACATCACTGTTAACCCTACAATGACGATGTTCAACAGGATAAATCGTGGACTTGACTAGAAAATACAAGCAGTTGTTAGTCGCCTTCATTTCACCGTAAACTCATTGGGTGACAGTTCAGTAAATGTTGTAGAGCTTACAGTAAAATACCACAACAATGTTTGCCTTAATGTCACCACAAACTCTACGATGACAAAGTAAAATGTGACGTTAACGGTAAAGTACCATCAGCAAAACAACGCTGTGAAAACTAAAGTGTGTCAGATTACTGTGAAGCATTTCAACTCCACAGGTAATCTGGGTTTAGCAAACTGTGGGAATAAAACACAGCACGGTGGAACTGATGCTTTAATTAATTTCTCCCCACTTTTTTTCAGATGTTTTTCCTTGACATTTTTGAGCTGTTAGGGTTCAGTAAAGCTACTAAACTCACTGAAATCTGGCTGTAAACACTCGTATTTACTACAGATTAGTTTGAAGTTGTACGTTGGTAAAATAACCTCTAAATATTTGCATTTACCTGGAAAATCTATATGCTCTACAGCTATTTGTGAGTTCATATTTGTTGTTTTCAGGATGTGTTTTGTTGTTTTAGCATCCCGATGCATCCAGGGAAACACTGAACCGTTTGTATGTAAAATACTTTTCTCTGCCTCTGGCACAGAAACCTTCCCATCTACAGTTGTTGGCAGGAAGATGGAGTGCTGATGTTCAGATTCAGGTAAATCACACATTTGAGAACTGAACTTTGATTTAGCATCATAAAAAAGTCAAAATAAAGTGTTATTCCAGCTGTGTCTCGTTAGGTAAAAATGCACCGAACAACAACATAAATGGTGATTTAGACCATTTAAAGCAGGATAATTAATTACACCTAATCACAGACACATAAATGCTGCAGCAGGTGGCTCACATCAGAGATGAAATCAAATTAGCTGCAAGAATGAATCAAGTTTTCTCAAGCAATATGTGGAAAAATAACCAAGCAACAGAGTTTATTTTTAATACAGCTGTTCCTCTGCTGGTCATCTTACTGGGTCTGGTCGCACAATCTTCATCAGATGAAGAAACTTTGCCAGTTTGTCGACAGCCTGTAGAATTTCAACTTTACTGCTGAACTTGAGAGGTCGAGAAAATAAATCTTGTGTAAAAAATAATATAAGAATATAAGTTCATGCACCCACATATGAACTAAGTTTAGGTTTAATAAAACTTACTTTTACTTGTACTTATATTTACTGAAGAAAACATCCTCACATTACTGCAATATAACTGATTATAAGAGAATAAAATGAGTTGTCATGGATTTACAATATTCAATTTGTTTATTCTGTAGCTTTTATCCCAAAACATATAAGTATATGAAAACCTTACATTCTAATTTAAAACCTTTTTATAATATGAAGACGGCTGTTAGGACTTGCAGATATTGCTAAACTAAAGCAAAGGAATGATTGGATCAAAATTTATTTCTATTCAGTTTTGTTTTGCAGCTTTTTTCCTGCTTAGGTATAACGTGTTTTTATTAAACCAAAAAATGAAAGCAATATTTCCAGCCTAAAAGAGATCATTCAGTGTTTAGTGATAATAAGAAGGGAAACTTTTGAATTTTATTAAGATTGTTTTTTTCTATTATATAAAGCCCTTTATTAAGTTTAGCCATTTCAGAAAATCGTATATGTCTTACAGCCATAACAGGAAACAACAGACAGTTATTTAATTCCCATAGAAGATAATTGTTGAATCTTGCTACCATATGCCAGGTTGCATTAAGACGAGACTGAACTGTATAGTTATTTCTCTAGAGTCTGGAGATAAATGTCAGACTTCTGACGCTTTCAGTGTAGAAATATATATAAATCTTGGAACAAAACAGCCGCTCTGGGTTGCTTTTTTTCCTCCCTGGTTATAAAACTCAGATTGAAAAACTACTTCACGGAACGGAAGAGACTTCATGTTGGGGAAGAAGAAAAAAACAAAGTAACACAACAACAACTCTTTAACTGTGCTGATGTCAAACTGATCACGATTGGTAGAAATCACTCCTTGTGTTGCAGGGGGACGATAGTGGTACCAAAGAGGTACTGGACTCTGAACCCAGGTTGTGGTACAGTATAGAAATGTGTGAGCGTATATTTAGTTAGTGAAACATGTTTAACTGCGTCTCTTTGGTAAGAAAATCGAGCAGCAGCCGGCGGCGGCAACGGCTCTCAGGGAGGATGAGTATCTGGCAGTTAGGTGAGGCGGGTGATGTGTATGGATGAGGCCATGATGGAGGAAGCGAGAGAAGAGGGAGGAGAGCGATGTTTACGGGCGGGGGGTAGCGAGGCCAGTAAACTGCTTGTGAAATGAAAATGGCTCTTTAGCAGAATCCAGGACACTTGGGCGCTGTGCTGGATCAATGTCTCTGATTTACTGTCTGAAAGCCTGTCAGAGGGAAAGTGAGGTAGAAGCAGGGGGGTGGAGAGCAGCTGTGTGGGGGGGCCGGACGGAGAGAAGTTAAAGCTTCGAGGTAGAAGAGTCCTTTAATGGAAGGGGAAAGCAGGGAGACGGGGAGGTGGTACGGAGGGGGAGAGGGGGGGAAATTGTCCATCAGAGTGACAGTGCAAGGAGGCAAAATCAGAGGGATTGCTACTCAAGTCCTCACGGCCAAGATACAAAATCAATCAGTCAAGAGCAGTGGGGAAGGGCAATCTTGTTTTGTGCAGGGAATTGGTGCGGCCATTTGGGGTAAAATCAATAAGGGACACATGGTGGTTCTTAAATCCTTACTAACCCACAGAGGCCAGATTATTGACAAACAGGGGAGTGGACGTAGGCAATACACAAATCCTGAAGTTGACCTGTCTGGAGGGAATCTATGTTCTGTTGGAGCCTTAAGAAGCGGTAAGAGTCAGATGAAGCTGGTGTGTGTCGAGCTAATTAGATCATTCTCTGGCCTTTTAAGACCGTTTGTTAATTACAAGAAAACACTAAAGTTTAGATAAGATTAAATAACTCAGACTTACTGTGATATACGTACATTATTACATTCACACGGCCTCAGAACAGACAGTAAGAAAGTGTTAAAAGTTTGGAATCTTTTGCTTTGAAGTTTGGAAACAATAAATATCCTACCTGTTGTAGATACCTTCTTGAACAACCTCAGTTTGGTAGAAAAGTGTTCAGTTTTGACTGGATTGACTAGCTAATAGCTAGTCTGAACAAAGTAGATAACTTCCTTAAGACAACTCCAATCCAAACTTTACACCACCAAGGAGACGGAGACGTGCAACATGAGTGATAGTCGTCTTAGCAGTTAGTGTTAGCTTCAGCTAATTTTTCTTTTACATGTTTAGTGGCTTAGCATTAGCAAAGCTATATTTTTAGTTAGCAGATTAGTTAGTGAGCTAAAATTTTGGTTAGCTCTGCCCACCTCTGGTTTGAACTCCGAATTAATAATAGCAATAAGTTTAATTATTTTGTAACTTAAAAATTGGTGTGAATTTAGCCAAATTTCCATATAAAATATAATACTGTGATCAATGATCTGTATTCTCTGGTAGACGCAACCCAGCATTAGCATTTAGTTACTGTATCTCATGTAGCTAGCTCAAATGTTTCACTGAGTGTTCTCGTGATTTTCATTTTGTTAGTCCTACAGGTCCAAGATGCCGCATAGATGCCCTCCACCTTCTGACAATGAACCTAAGCACCAGACGACCCTCCACGAGAAGGTGGAACTACTGGATTTGTGCCACCCAAGGATTTGTAAGTCTTTTGGTCATCATCTTCATCACAAACCTTCATCGTACCGCCCTGACATCAGTCATTGTTGTGTGTACACACATGGTTTTAGTGTATTGAAAGGTATCAGGCAATGAGGGGAGTGTTTTCTTCAGATGATCTCTCTTTCTGCCTTGATGACACATAAACACAAACCTTAATCATCACTACATTTTACTCTTTACACTGAACCTTACCCTTCATTAGAGCATATCATAAAATGTGAGAATTTACATTCTTTTTTGTTCCTATGATGTAATCACAATAGCAGAAAAAGGTCCCTAAAACCTGAGCTACACCTGCTGGCCCACACACACACAAAAACACACACACAGACAGGTGGAGCTCCAGGGAGCAAAATAACAGAAGGGAAGTCTCGACAAGAGTGGTTTCCTGCACCCTCGGGACACCAGAAGTCTGCTGTGTGTGTGTGTAGGTGTGGTGGGTGTGTTTTATTTTTATTTTGAGTGTTTAATGTATTAAAAGGGGCTGGGGTAATGAATTATAATCTTTAATGCAGAAACCGATCGATACCACCCAGAGAATAAATCAGCTTTTACTGAGAGCGTCAAAGCCCCTTAATACACTCGAGGAGAGAAAGGGAGTGCGTGCTGGGTGGGGTGGGGTGGAGGAGAAGGACTCCAGAATGAAGCAGACAGTTAGAGGAGGGTGAAATAAAGGCGAGGTGGAGTATGAAGTAAAGAGAAAGGGCTGAAGGGATGAATGGAGAGATGTTATGGATGAACACATTCACCTCTTGGGTTAACCTGATTGACTAAATCACATGAGCTGAAATCGAGGCCCGCGGGTCAAATGTGGCCCTCAGTGAAAATGAGTTTGACACCCCTGGACTAAATGCTCCCTGAAAGCTCAGACATTTGAACAGTTTTTGGACAAAACAGAGGTTACAGGGTCAAGCGCTGAGATATGTAATTTTTTTCCCAACTTGTAGCTGCGTTGTGTTTCATTTTGCCAACAGCAAAAAGGATATAGTGGAAACAATATCTTACCTGTTGTAGGTAGTTCTTAATTGTTGGATTGATTAGCTAACATGTAGCCTGATTAAGACCAAAGTAACCATTATCGTTGATCTAGTAAGAACTAAACACTTTTTCCACAAACTGTGAATGTTATATTATAAACCTTCACAATACATTTGACATTACACAATTATTTACATGTAATTCTTGGTTATTTTCAAGAATAAATAGTGACAGCATCAATTAGTTGTAGCTTTTTTTTTGGTTTAGCCTGAATAATTGCTAGCGGATATGTAAGATTTCTGTTTTAATAACTTCGAAACTGGCAGCAATATAAAGATATTATTTGCATAAACTGCTGTAAAATCTTTAAGACAGATGTTTTAAAATGACACCAATCCACTTAAATCTAGACCTCTGTCAAACTGCTGAGCTAAGCGTTTGCTGTTAGCTTTTGAAACTAGGTGTTAGCTTGACAGACCAGGTGTTAACCTTTCTGACTATTCTTTAGCTCGTCATTAGCTGTTAGCATGTTGGGCTAGGCAATTGGTCTTCAAGCTAGCAGTTAGCTTTTGAAACTGGGTGTCTGCTTGTCAAACTAGGTATGTCAATCTAGTCAGAATTCAACTATGTTCCTTTTATTTTAAGGGGTTTAAGAAAAAGTAGCCTATCAACAATAACTACGATATTAACTGTTCCTAACTTTACCACAGAGGCCCATTTTGAAAGAAAAAAAATGTAAATGTAAAAATGTATCTAGAAAAGGATCTGATTAGATTTCTGCTGCAAAGATAATCCGAGAGGCTCACAAACAAAAGCCTAATGCAACTCTAAGCATTTAGGATGTCTACCCTGTTCAGTCAGTAGACTAAGTGGTTTAAACGAGGCTTTGGGTCGCTGGAGACTCTTTAGTGAGACACCGTGATTAAAATTTGATAGCTCAGGCCAAGACTGGAGGTAAATGGACAGGCGGGGGTGAGGAGAAACGACATGTGCAGGCCAAAGAGGCAACTCAGGGGTTGAAAACAAAGTAGAAACTTTAAACTACAAAAAAGAAAACATAGAAGTCTAAAGAGGTTAAAAAGATCTTGAAATAGCAGATTTACAAATACCAGTGAAAATAAGTTTTTTTCCTGATAGTGTTCTCCTCAGGTATTCAATAATTAAACAGCTGAGCAGACTCTTGAGATGATGTCAGCCAAGGCGACCATCTATCATTTATCACTTAAGGAATCAGAGCTGGAGATAGCACTTAATCACTCATTTTCTGCCAAAGAGTTCCTTCTCGCTGTTATTTTCCTCTCAGGGTTTTTTGTGTGTTTGTGTGCCGCTTTTATCTTGTGTTTCTCGCAAAAAAATGTACATTTTTGAGCCAGAGATGGTGCTGAATAAACAGAGGTCAAGTAACAAACGAGTCTTTTCTAATTCCTCCTCTCATTCGAGGGCCTCTGCTTAAGATTTCCTTGATAAGCCTTGGAGGTGTTTTAAATGGAAGAAAATAACCAGCAGTCACTTGCACAAGGCTCTGTTGTTGAGAATTTATGGGTTCACACTTCACTTTTTTTTTTCTTTCCTCTGTGGGGGCTGTCTGTCTGTGTGCCTGAGGGCGTGTGATTGTTGCATTGCACTCATAATAAGCCTCTGAGTGACTGGCAGAACCAATATCTTGCTTTCGCTTTGCCCTGCGCTCAGTCAGGCGGCTCGGCGTGCAGCTCCCGTCATGCATCTCAATTCCACAAACACAATTTTCTGGAGCCGAGAGAAGGAGCCTGTTTTTTTGATTAATGTCACCATGACAACTACATAATTCATGAATTGTGTTAGCGATCCATTTGTCATTTGCAAATCGTAATTCAGGATGTGCTCGAGGAAGGGCTTGGAGTTTTCGGACGGCGGTTATCCTTCGTGTTGCTTTGCAATCATATGAGCTTTAAAAAAAAAAGAAGAAGGGGAAAAAAATGCTGACGTGTCTTTGTCCTCGTCTAAGAGGCAGAAGCTTTCTGGGTTTTGTTGTTGTTTCGTTTTGGATTTAAGAGGCCACTTCCAGTTTCATAATAACCTCTCAGGTCTGCTCATTTGTAAAGCTGCATGCTAATTCCCCCCGCCCCTCTTCATAAGTACATCTGTCTGTCTGTTGACGGAGGTCTGGCCTCGTTCTGCGCCGAAACCCTTTGGTGCAACAGTGAAAAGAGATAAAGAGGACACTCATGAAAGCACTGGGGCAGCTCATTTCCAGTCAGATCAATGACTGGAGCGCTGAAATGAAATGAAATGGGATTGTCAGCCAGTTAAGGCCAGGTGGTGAGGGTTTTCTCCATGTTTATCCAGCTGTACACGGATGAGCTCAGGGTGTTTAAAGAAGGTTTATCATCGTTTTGCTTCCTGACTCACAAAGTTGAAGTGGATTTTCAGAAGACTATACATTACTTTCTTCTCGCTCTGGACTTATCCATCTCTGTCTTCTACGCGCTTATCCATAGTCGTCTCACGGAGGCAACAGGTCTAGAAGAGAAACCCAGACCCAGTCCCTCTCCCCAGCTTCTCCTGGGGGGATCCAAAGGCCTTCCCAAGTATGGATGTACAATCCCTCAAGCGAGTTCTGGATTCATACAGAGCCTCTTCACAATGAAACGTGCCCAGAAAACCTCCAAAGGAAGGCATCAAGGGATCCTAATCAGATGACCGAACCACCTCAGCCGATTCCATTCGATGCAGAGGAGCAGCAGCTCTACGCCGAGCTTCCCCTGATAACAGGCTGATTTCTACTTCCACGTCCTGCGTGATTAAAATTGCGCAACTTTTGTCTGTTATCACCCGCTGACACACACACACACACACACACACCCCCATTTTAACAAGGTTAACAGGAAAAAAACAAATTTCTTCTATCTCCTCCTTCTTATTGAACAAGTCAAGCCTCTCATCCAACATTTGATACATCTTTGAGTAAAATAACCAACCATCTATCCTGCTATCACTGTTGTTGTTTGTATGCTTAACGTGTGGTACAGTTGGAGGGATTATGATGATTTATCCCCTATGTCTTCTACAGGAGTATAAATACTCCGTAAGAAAAAGACGTCTGAAATGACGAATCACCGATTTGCTGTCTTGTGGAAGCCTGAACATCCTGTGAAAGTAGCTTATTTCATCCGTTTGCATCCAGGATCTTGTTCTTTCACTCAAACCTCATGACCGTAGTTGAGGGTTGGAACGTAGACGGACTAGGAAATGATGAGCTTTGTCTTTTAACCCAATCCTTTCTTCACCACAACCGACTGTAGCCATGTCCTCATTAATGAAGATGAGGCCCCGATCCGTCTCTACCTGCGTCCCACCATCACTCGTGAACAAGCTTCTCCAGGTTTAACATGGAGGAATCAGAAGAAACGGCAGGAAGATGTGTTTCTGTGAGGGTTCACACACGAAGCACATCAACAGTCAGAACTTTGAT
>JAVKLF010000161.1:13541173-13558546 GCA_034783495.1 Millerichthys robustus | reverse complement strand
TGTGTGTGTGTGTGTGTGTGTGTGTGTGTGTGTGTGTGTGTGTGTGTGTGTGTGTGTGTGTGTGTGTGTGTGTCTACTCACTGGTACTCCCTCTGCTGAGAGTAGTGCTGGTCGCGGCGCTCCAGGCTTTGCTCCAATAAGGCCCGGTTCTCTTTCAGCAGACTCTGGTTCTGCTCCGCTAGGTGTCGGTTCTCCTCTTCCATGTTGCCCTTTAGCTGTGTGAGAAGCTGCACGGACAGAAATTAAAACAGCTCCTGATTAGATGTCATTAGAATTTTATACTTCATGCTGTTCTACCAAATACTAATAACATATTTGACATTTATTTATCTAAGCCAAAGATGCCAAACTTACCTTTTAGAACATTTTCTTTCACCACTATAATGTGACTCATTAGTCGCTGTATTGTGACAGTTTCAAATGTTTTTGCTGACAAAAGTGCAAAGTAGTTTAATGAACCAAACTGTCAAACACTAATTGCTAACTCATTTTAAAAAAACAAGCATTGAAAGGCCAGAGTTCCCCAACAATGAATGTTTGATGCATATGGTTACAGACTTTTACAAACGAAGCAGTGTAGAGTTTACGTCCAACTCAGCAAAAAAAGAAGAAAAAAAAAACGTAATCTACTTTAAAATAAAAATAAGAAGAGTTAATCTGAGCAAATGATTGAAGTTTATTACATCACAAACCCATTTTTCAAAGGGATTTAGCCAAGATGCAGCCAAACATTTACAGAATATCTCTGCTAATTGCCTACATGTATATCTGTGTCCAATTATTTTGTCCTCTTGCAGTCATTTCTGTGAAATGCAGCCACGTCAGTGAGCGCTGCTGCTGTAGCAGGTTAATTGCTGGATCACACAGACTCAAAGCTGAACTTTGCTTCATTTTTTCCCCCTCAGCATTCCTGAATAATGAGAACCAAGAATTTAAACTACCACGTGCATCTAAAATAACTCTAAGTGGCAGGAAGTCACTTGACAAAGAGAAGATCTGGAAAGACTTAGCTTAGCTTTGTTTATTGCGAGCTAAATTCAGCTAACTGGATTCCAAATTAGCTTAGCTTCAGAAGAGGTAGCACAGCTAGCATTGTTACAAATACAAAAGTAATAATAAAACAACATTCCTACTTTTTATTTTTGTGTGTAAAATCTTCACATTAAATTAAATGTAACCTGTTGATGTATTGTTGTTTTAGTTTAACGTACCGTAAACCCAAGCTATCCGTTTTCCCAAAGGTTGTGGGCTAAGCTAAACTAAGCTAACTTCATTTCAGCAAGCTACATTACTGTAGTTGTGAAAATGGGGTGCAGTTCCCTTAAAAACAACAATCTGGTGTGTACATGTGATTTCCAGCACCAACTTCTGAGCCTTTTTGTGAATAAAACCTGCTCATTTTGTTTACGAAATAAATGCCTTTTAGCAGTCCTTTTTTTACAGCGCCAGGTGATTGAGAAGTGGTTTTACGAGCTGCTGGATCGAGCAGGCGAACATCACATCTGCTAGTTGACTTCGTAAACCTTTTACAGAAAGTCAATTTCCATCTGTTTCATCCCTCCAACATGTGTTTAACATGTTTTAGTGTTCAGTGCTTTCTCGCAGTATTATAGAGGACTAAAGCTTTTTACTTTGATGGCAAAAACGCCTCTACTCCTTCAGAGCTGTTTAGTATTCATTTTCTGTTTGGGAAAAATACATCATTTCTGTACGATATGTCAAGCTGAAAATGGCTTTTATATCACGGATTAGAGATCAACCAGGCACTCTTTCCCTCTTATGATTTTATAGCTTTTTCTTCCTGACTTATCTGTGAAACACTCTCAAACCTGCAACAAATTCCTTCTTAAATTCCTCTAAATTGCCAAATAATGCTTCAGATAATTCTGTTTGTATCACAGTTCGTTAATGGATCTTGAGGGTTTCCATTGGGACACATTAAATCTCGCTTTGCGCTGTCTGCTGTTGGGTATTAAACACCTGTGTGTTTCTGTGAGACGTGGCTGCATCACTGAGAGTTTGGATCTCATTACCTGGTACTGACTGGTGAGTCGAGCGTTGCTGAGGTCTAGACTCTGATTGGTTTCCCTCAGTGCGCTGAGCTCCCCCTCCAGCCGAGTCCGGTCCAGCTGGGCGGCGCTCAGCTCTGCCTTTAGCACGGAGCCCTGAGCCAGCAGCTCCGCCTGCGAGGCCAACCAGTCCTTCTGCTGGGCCTGCAGCCTGCAAAACCCAACACACACACATCGTCACTGCTCGGTCTTCTGTTTGCTAAGTGCTCTCGAACTACAGCTTAAACTGTAATTATCATAAAATGCTGCAAATCGTTTCAAAACTAGACAACGAATAGATAAATCTGACAACATCTTGAAGAGAGAGCACATTAATGAGTCACTAAGTGTTTATGAAATGCATGCACTCATCTGGGTTTCTTCTGAAAGGGAGCAAAGATCAGGAATAAATATCTGAATTTTTTTGTTTTGGCTTTTTTACTCTTTAAAGAGGATTAAAAGAGATTTAGGATCAAGTTTCTTATATGTGATAAAAAAGACTCAACAAATAATGTAAGTTAATCAGCCACAGCGAAGTCTGAAAAACGAATCTGTGAAGAAGAGAACACCGTGACATTATTACCCCGACGTTGTGTTTATGTCCACCTGCTGAGCTTTTAATCTGAAAAAGCCAATACAGTAAAAGTTGGAGCTACATTCCAGTGTGCTCAACAAGTCTGCATCACGTGACGTAACATATCCAAACTTAGGTTTTATGAATTCTTTAGAAATTATCTTAGTTATTTCAGAGAAATTAAAAAAAACTAGCAGACCAAATTAAAGCGACCCTCATTTTAACATGAGAGGAACTTTTATATGTTCTGTGTTGGTTTTTTTTGGATCAGCTGTGTTTGGATTACTTTAGTCAACAGCGGGTCAACTTAAAAACTTTCATTTAAAATTTTATTTATGTTGTTGAGTCGCAACCTCCAGCCCCACAACCCACTAGGGCTATGTTCACTCTGCAGAGCTGATTTTTGTGTGTGTGTGTGGACTTTCACGTTAAATTTTAAATATAATTTAAATGTGACTCCAGTGTGAACTCTCCACAACACTATCACGTTCAGACTGGCATGAAAAAAATGTGGACGTAGCCTCAGTGAGCTCCACGGTTTCACACTGGCTGGATTTGGGTTTAAACAGGTTCCAGCTCACCTACAACGTGAATGTTGGTTCTCTAAACTTTGTATCTTCAGCTGATCTCAAATCTTTCTTCAAGTTTAAAGGCTTTGAAGCCATAGTTTATTATGACAACAAGGGAAGCCTCTAACTCCAACCTCTCATCATCATCATCATCATCATCATCCAGAGCCGAATGAAGCACAAAAAAAAATAAACTACAACATTTTGATGAAGCTATAGTTTTACTCCGTACAGTGTAATTGGGAAGCTCCGGGCTTGTGTATTTACGCACCAATTTGTGCGTGTATTTTTCTTGGCATGCAGGCATGATTTAGGGAGGAAATGAAGTTTTGATTTACGGATGTTGACACGCACTTATCAGAGGATTTACGAGAGGCTAGAACTCGGCGCTTTTCATCCTTTCTAGTGTGGGGGGAGGGGGGACCTCGGCGGTGAGGATGAGCTTGCTCACCTTCAAGCTGATTTAGTGTCGAAGGAATATTTCCAGAAAAACACAATTTAAAAAAAACTGTTCTGGGTTGTCAAAGATGGTGCAGCTGAGACAAAACATCCATGTTTTGTTAAAATGCCTGCAGAGAGATGTAAAGACTGAACTCTGTGTTTAAAAAAGGGATTAATCACATATAATTAACCATCTGTAAGTTCATATTCAAGAGGAACTGATACTTTACTTTGATCCATTACACTATAACACACGTTTCTATATAATACTGTTATTTTTTGTCTGATGGGTACAGTGGCAGCCTGTCATTAGCACCAGCCAGTAATCAATTGCCTCATCATGGTGATAGTTGATTAATTAATTATAGTACACAAGCCTCTTATGATGATGATCATTATCATTATAGATCCATCCACCTCGAGAGGAACTCTAATCAAACGTGCTCGATTTGAACCGCAGATTTTGGGAAGCCCGATTTAAAGTAAAAAAGATTGGCACATCTCGCATGTTTTTGTTTTCATGTCTGGGTTGTAAGTTGTGTTTTTGTAGAGCGAAGCTTTACTTCAGTCAAAACCAAAGGTCTGCAATCAGTGCATTATTTAGCACGTCTGCAGTCAGATCGATTCCCGTGCTTCATACAGAGGCGTTACCGCCGCTGCGTTCCAACGAACACGAGTGGCATGAAGGAGTTGCTCAGGTCTCCTGAATGCGACATCAAAGACGCCGTATGGATTAGTTACCGTTCGCTGTCTTCTTTCAGCCTCTCCAGCTCACGCTCCCTCTCCAGCCTGCCCTGGGCCTCCTCTTCCATCTTCTGCCTCTCCATCTTCATCTCTCTTTCTCTTTCCTCCTGCTGGGCTTTACCATCCATCAGCTCCTTGTACCTTGAAGATGCAAACAGAATAATCATGTTACTCAGTACTTGTGTATAAGAAGGGGTTTTCTAGTTTTCAGCCCAGCCCACTTTAGTCAGGTAGTATACCTAGCTTCCAGCTCCCTGTGTTGAGCCTCCAGGCTCCGGTAGTTGCTCCTCAGGTGGGAGTGTTTCTCCAGCAGCTCCTCCAGCTCCACCTCCTGCTGCTGCTGCAGCGCCGTCAGCCGCTCGTGGTCACGCCTCAGAGCCTCCGTCCTGGCCGCCGAATCCTCGCGCTCTCGCGCCCACACCTTGGACTCGGCCTCCAGGGCGGTGCTGCGGGCCTCGCTCTCGCTGCAGCGGGTCAGCGCCGTTGCATGCTGGGAGCTCAGGCACGCTTGATCAACCTGAGCGTATGATTATAGAGAAGGTGAGAGCATGGTTGGGGGAAGTGTGGATCAAGTGTGGTGAGAACGAAGAACAGGTGGAAGAGATCTTAGAGAGGTGGAAATATTTGAGTAATTTTCTTTGTGCAAATTTAATAAAATATGACAAACACTTGAAATATTAGTGCTAGAGTCAACACCCGGTCACAGACTGTGATGGAAGATTGGTGCTTTCTTCCTAAAACATGAGCCCAGATCAAAGCAGCTCTGCCTTAATGATCCCATGCAGTTTAATATTTAACAGAGCATGTGTTAAAATCTGTAACTAAGATACTCTTTCTGCTTCCGCTGCTCCCTTTATGTAGCAATTTACATGATGAGTAAGAATACTTAAAACGACAGTTCAGGTCTTTTAATGCAGGGTTCTGTAGAATAGTTTATTTTACTCCTATTTTCTTGTTTTAACTGTTTATTTATGGTTTGTTTTATGCATTTTAAATGTTCTTTGATTTTTGCATATACAGCGCTTTGTTGCAGCTGTAGTTTGAAAGTGCTTTTTAAATAAAGTAGTAGAAGTTATGAACAATTAATATCTTACCTGTTGTAGATCAAACTCAGCTAATCAGAATCTAAGAGTCTAACTCTATTCTTAAACACGTTAAAGCATTTTTATTCTAACTTTGTGACAAACCTTTACACTGCTGTCAGTTTTGTGGTACATAGTTATTTGCACAAAAAGCAGCAGCAGCAGCAGCTTTGTGCAACCTCAGGCACGTCTAACAGTACTTTTATATTTCTGCTGTACAATACACACGTCATTGTTTATCACTTTTTTAATGGAACTTCACTTCAAACGCCTCAAATATTCGTCTAAGTGTTAAATTATAGCCTAAAAATTCAAAAGTTAACCACGTGCTTTCCCTCTGGAAAAAAAGATAAAAATAAGCTGTTCTGTTGAAGCAGCTCGCTCCGGTCTGCTGGTCTGTGTGTCGGCTCACCTGTAGCTGAGTGTTGAGTGTTTGTAGTTTGGTGCAGGAGTCCTGCAGGCTGAGGGAGTGCCGGCGTAGCGCCTCCAGCTGCTCCTTGAGGTGCTCGCACGTCTCCTGGGACTGAGACAGGCGCATCTGCAGAGCCTCGTGTGCAGCGACCGCCACTGCTCTCTGAGGAGGTGGAGGAGGAGGAAGAAAAAATAAAGATATGAAGAATTTAACAGTAACAGAACCACAGGCAGCAGCTGTACGCTGTGTTTGATGTCTAAAAATATTCACGTTATTTAAATTTGGATCAAATCAGCGGCTGACCTTTTAATTTACTTTCAGTCAAGTAGGACTCGGAAACGTGTGTGACCTTTCTTTGGATCTAAAAATAAACACGAAAAGTCTTTGATGCCGTAAATGTTTCTAATATTTATTCCAATGTCAGTGAGTGAAATCTCACAAGCACTCCGGTTACTGGTCTTGTGAGAGTTAAATTAAAAAAGTATAAAAACTAGGGTAAAATATTAAATAAAATGGAAGCAGAGGGGTTTCCATTTTTTGCACAGCAGGGCGGAGCTTCGTCTGCAGCAGCTCTCAGGTTCCCGTGTTTGGTAGGAGCACAACGCTGACTCAGACGTTCACTAATTATTTCTATTTTTGCCCACCTTCTTTAGGATCGTTCCTGCTTATTCACAACACAATTTACTCATCTAAAGTGAGCTATATTGTCACAAAGCACTGCCGTGCTTTGCTAAAAACAGGCGTTTTAAAAAAAAGAGACAACAATTAGGTGAGGGTTTTACCTTGTTTTGTGTGTGTGTGGGGGGGGGGGGGAGACTTAATACACCTGTCAGTAAACAGTCAGCGTATTAAAATCCAAAGGATGAATCCCCCTCAAACATCAGTCCTGACTGTATGTGTTTATTAAGTATAAACATGACTGTGGTGGGGGTTAAAGGTCAGCTGCAGAGTAACCTTTAAAAACACACTGAGATGAAATTTTTGGACCTCGACCCAGAACAGAACCTCCAGCTCGGTGTGGGAGGTTCTGTGTTTTTCCTGCAGCAGCAGCAGGAGCAGATAAAGAAGTCGAACAGCAGCCGAGGTGACATTTTAAAACTGATGAGCAGAGGACCTCCAGAAATCAAAACCACCGCACTCGAAGGAAGCAGAACAGTCTTGAGTGAGCCGATATCCACCAAGCATCCCTGGAGCAACATTTTCATCACACACACATACACACACCTCCTTCTCCAGCTCTGTCACCCTCTCGCTCAGCTCCCTCTCCGGCTCTCCTGCAGCGCGACAGCGAGGGGCTCCGGCTACAAGTTCTGGACTCTCATCCTGATGTGAGGAGTTCGGACTGAAGGGGAGGAGAGACTGACACTTCTGAAGCCTCTGTGAGATCGACTCCACCTTCTCCTCCGACTGCTTCAGAGAATCGGTCCTGGCCTTCAGCTCGTCTTCAGCTTTTAGTAGTTTCCGGTTTAGACGCTCCACTTCGGTGCTCCGTTTCTGAGAGCGGGCCTGCTCGCTGGACACATCCTGGAAAAGGATGAATTTAAAGAATAAAACTGAAACCCATTGAATAAACTTTCAATAATCTCTGATGTTTTTCTGTACCTGTGTTTCTTTCTTATTTAGTTATGTTTTCTGTGCCCATTCTTCAAAGCGCGTTCCTTCTCTCATTCACTTCACGAGACTTTTTGTCCTCAGCTGAGTGTTACTCTAAATGATTTTCTCATGTTGAATATTTATAATTTCTACACATTTCTTTCATTAAAAAGAAAAATCTAGAGAAGATAAACTTTCTCTCTCTCAGAACAGAACAGAAACAAAGATTCAAATCAGTCTGTTGGTTTATTTAACAAAAAACTTAATTGGCTTCCTCATAACAACTCATTTACCAAATCTAACTGCATCAAACTGGATTAAAGTGAATCTGCTGGGATTAGACTGAATTATAACTTCACTAAGATGGACTATATCAGAATGAATTAGCTTTAATTAGACTGTGAATAACTCGAAGCTTCTGTTATAAAAGTAAACAATAAAAACAAACGATTTAACTCGGAATGCTGCTCACCACCAGATGAGTCATTTAAAGTTTAAATAAAAGAAAATAAATCAGAGATTGGTGCTCCGGTATTTTATTTTTGACAAAGCCACGCTGACGCCTGCAGCAACACTTCAGGCGCCTTTAAAAAAATAACCTGCACATTAAATATTCAGGTTTTACTGGCATGCTGGAAAATGATGTGTAGAAGATGTTTTTTTATTATTTATTTTTTAGATTCTGCAAAGTAAATAATCATCACTACAGTGTGCAGGTATAAAAATAAGGATTCTTTTTGTTTGTTTTCTGTAGAAACAAAGTCAAGGCCCGTCGGCCAAATGGGGCCGCCACAGCATTATATGTGGCTTAGTACTCTACAGCTGAAACTGGGTGGGTTAATGTTTTGGGTGGGAAAAAGAATTCAGCCTACTCATTTTAGGTTTCTTATTTCAGCCATACAGTCCACATGTAAAATTTGTGGAATACAATAAAACCATATCTGTGTAGTATCTGTATCTTAATGTAAGGTTTATGAGCTAAAGGTCAGAAATGTCTTGACCCAATAAATAGGGTAAAGCTCAGATATCCCAGCTTTTCACCAGCCCTGAACGCAGGATTACACGTGAATCTGCAGCAGTAAGAATCTCAAAATCACATTCACAGACACCGATCCGTGTTCTACTGCGAACCTTGTTGCTTACTCGCTTAAATGTTATCAAGACTAAGTTATCGCTATAAATTTAAAACATAACATTTAATCTTTTGTTTGTTTTGGTTACAGATCTGGATTTGAGTGATTTTTACCCTCATGCAACAGTATTTATTGTTAGGAACTACTGTCTGTTCCACACACACACACACACACACACACACACACACACACACACACCTGAGAAAGTGAGCTGATCCTGGCCTGAGCCTCTGCGTTCTGCTCCTGCAGCTGCTGCTTCACCTCCTCCACGCTGTTTAATCGAGCGCTGAGCTGCTTCTCCAGGTCCTGCAGCTGAGTGCAGAGCTCCTTACATTCAGAAAGCTGCTGACACACACGTCTACACACACACACAAACACACACACACACACACGGGCAGCAACAGAAACATGGGTCAGGCAGAGGTTGATTGAAGGTAGACTTGACATTACAGATAAATGCACGGCACAAGCAGGAGTTCCTCTCCGACGCCTTGTAAAGTTAATTACGTGATCAAGGTTAAACGCGGGAGTTGCAGAGTGTGTGTGTGTATGTGTGTGTGTCTGTACCTGTGCTCAGCATCCAGAGCACAGGCTCTCTGGTTGCTGCGCTCCAAGGCCAGATTGGTGCTCTCCAGCTGCTGCCTGAGCCTGGCCGCCTCCCTCTCCCTCTGCCGCGCTTCCTTGCACCGGCCGTCCAGCTCCGACTGGCAGCTCTCCTTCTCCTGCTCCAGCCGCGATGCCTCCAGCAGAGCCTGGTCCCGCGCTCGGACCAGGGCCTCCGCCTCCAGGGCGCCCTCGCGCAGCTCGGCCTCCAGCTGCTCTTCGCGTCGGCGCGACGTCTCCAGGCTGCGGCCCTGACGCTCCAGCTCCGCTTTGAGAGTCTGGATGGTGAGCTCTAACTGGTCACTCTGGTAAAAGATTAAAAATATTAAAACTGTATTAAAATGTCAATGTCCTCAGAAACTCTGAGTTTGACCATTTTCTTTAAGAGGCCAACATTAAGAATTGCTACATTTTTGGGACGATTTTAAACAAATAACAAGAATTAATTTATTGTTAAGATTTTATTTTTACAAACCTAAACTCTATATTTTTAGGTTATTTAAGCCTATTTCTGTTCAATATGAGCTTTGGTTGTTGACTTTTTGGACAGTCTTCATGATTATTTGCAGTAAAAGAGTCATCTACAACAGGTAAGATATTGACTGTTCACAACTTTCCCACAGATCCACACTTTAAAATTAAGAATACGTCCATTTGTCCACAAGAACAGCTTCATCCAAAATAAAAAAAGAACAAATTTCAACTTTTCTGCATGAACTAAATAAAAACAACAACTTGATTTAAGTTTCCTCCCAAAGTGTTTCAGTGAAGCTCAAACATGGAGGAGAGGAGAAAGCTCCTATTTTCTATTTGGGTTAAATTCAGGCCTGAAGCCGAGGGAAGGAGAGCAAACTTTATGTTTCATTTAGCGTTTCACCAGTCGAGCCGCCGCCTCTCCTTGTGCTGGTCAGGATGTGAAAAAAACAGAACGTTTTTCCTGTTTTCATGAAGCAAATCATCAAATATTTAAAAGCTACAAGTTTTATCTGGTGCCAACCGGGCCGTCGTACAGCCCAAGTTCTTTAATTCATAACCCAGCAGAGGTTTAAATGTTTGGAGTCTTAATAAACCACATCAGGCTTGTTTTTCTTACCCCCGTTTATATCGTTTAATTTCCTTTAATTATTAAAAGTAAGGGAAAACATTTCGGCTCCACTTCTTGTAAAATAAGCTGGATTCGGTCAGATCTTTTATTTATTTATTTTTGGGTTAATAAACGTTCAGCTGCAACACAAAAGGCTGAAAACTTTTTATTTTTTTCTGAACAGAAGCAGGAAAAAAAAGGCTTTAACGGGATTATAAACGGCTCTCTCTGCAGCGATGACATTCATGAACGTCCTTTATGATTTTTTTCTTTAATGCTGACTAAGAAGTGCTCTTTTCCTTCACCAGCGTTTTTTTTTTTTTTTAACCTACATTTTAAAACTTGACTGCTAGTCGCTCATTAAAAACAGGATTTCTCCTTCTGAGGAGAAAATCTGACAGAAAGGTTTTTGTTTTATTTTGAAATTAAAATAAAATCTAAGGAAAGCCTCACTAAGGATCTTTTATGAGAAAATATAATATATATGTATATATAAATGTAAAATAATATTGAAAAACTACATATAATAACTTTTCTGCCGCTGAAAATTTCTCTTTGTAAACATTCAGCTAAAAATATGGAAAAAAAACATTTAAGGAAACTCCTGCATATTTTTTTATCTGCCTCTGGAAACATATTTGCTAGGTTCAGTGATGTGAGAAAAAGGTTTTTACCCAATATATTTTGATTTTTCTCCCAAAAAGTCAGTCTTTTCTGTTATCTTTTAATACAGTCTTGTCAAAAGTTCCATTTTTCTAAAGGTTTGACTATTTGCTGGTTGATTTTTAATTTTCTTTGGAATTCGTCTGCTTTTTCTCATTTTCGGTTCAGTCCTTAAAATAAAGACAGATATGTCAACGAGCACGACGAGGACAAAAATATTGAAGCGCCAAACCAAAGAAGATGAAGATGAAGAGTAAAGACCTGGGACCTAAAGACAGAACGTGGGAGAAACGTTGTCTATCATCTGATCATCTGCCATTTCAACGTTTCCACTTAATACCTGTTAAAAATATCACTTTCTTAATGCTAAAATACTATTTTATGTGTTAAACTGTTATTTTCTGCTACTTTTCAGACTTCCAGTTAAAGAAATGGAACACAATCTGACAGGCTGCTTGTAATAAAGACCTTACAGATGTAATCTAAACTTTATTCTGGGTTTAGTTGGTTGACACAGTGGTGGCTTAGGAGGGTTTTTGTCTGATTCTTAGATCATAAAGCAGTGAAGTTAAAAACAAATATCTACCTCTAGAAATGATCAAAAGTATAAAGCGAACTGAGGAGGCAAAATAAGTTTGACTGCTTGGATATATATGACCTAAAAAAAAAATTTTAAAGGATGAAGTGCTGTTTCAAGACTTTAGCCTGGTCCGGATGTGTGTATTTGTGTGTATTTGTGTGTGTTAGCACTCCAACCTTGCGCTGGGCGGCTCGCAGGGGGTCCACCGTGCTGCGCAGCGCGTCCCTCTCCCTCTCCAGAGCGGCTCGCTCTCCCTCCAGGGCGGCGATGATGGTGGTCTGCATCCGATGGAGCTCGGCTTGGCTCCGCAGGCGGCACAGCTCCTCCTCCGCGACCAGAGCCTCCGACTGCAGAACCTGAAGGGACCGCAACGTGAGACCCTTCTTACTGAGCCTTGTTCTGTAAAAAACTGAACTGGACCGGGAAACATGTCGCCGTCCACGCTATGTTTGATCAGATTAGGTTTCCATGGAACCAAATAATGTATATTTACACTTTATTAATTTTACACATTTCATTTTTTTATCCCCCACCTCAGAGTAGAAACTCTTTCTAATTAAAGCCTAAATGATCTGCTCTCTTCGTGTTTTCTTACCCCTGAGCTCCAGCTTGGTTTTTCTGCACATTTTTAAATTCATTTCTGTGTTTTTCTCTCACATTCTGTACGACCTCAGCCGTGTTCATTAAACTCTGGTTGACTAATCTTACCGTTTTTTGTTTTTTTTTCCCCAGCGTACATCATGTCGAGCTGCCACCTCTCTGGCCCGACTCGAATAAGAGGTCCAGTTGTGACCCGTCCAATTAACTCCGGTTAATTTTTTCTTCGCATGAAACTAAATCTGCTTCTTAAAACGCACAGTCAGAAGTGCAGCCATGTGACAGGTTCATTTTTGCCTGCCTTGCTTCAAGTTCAACATCCTGCTAAAAATACTAAAAGGCATAAAAAATAGAAATCACAGGATGCAGATTTTGCAGGTTTGACTTTTAAGATGTATTTTTACCACATAACAGGGCAGGTAAAACAATTCAAATTAAGTTCAGGAACAAACTAAACTGATTAAAATTCTGCACAAAAAAGCTAAAATTAGCTAAACTATAGCTAAAAACAGCAGAATGACAGCTAAAGTTAGCAAAATGGCAGCTAAAATCTTCCATTACCAAAAAGGTAGCTAAAATTTGCAAAACAGAAATTAAACAAATTTACACTAAAATTAGCTAAAGGTAACAAAAACTAAAAGCAGAAGAATGATATATAAAGCTGAAAGTAGCTGAATGGTAGATGAAAGCTAAAAGCTGCTTAAGAAGTTCACTGAAGCCATTTTCAAACAGAACATTGTTTCTAAAACACCAAAGAGACTTCAATGTATTTCTATGGGTAAAACTTTTGAAAATAAAAGGGAATTTTTTGACAAGTATTTGTTTCAAACCAAACCTAAAGCATCTGTCTTTTGAACGAGCTGATAAATTGGATCCAAGGCTGTTTTTGTACATGTGTGCAGACATATTTACTTTAAAAAGTGTTGTGCTGAATCAACTCCTAAACCACAGAAGTTGTATCACCAATAATATTATCAAAATGTTTTAATCCAAAAAATGTCCTCATCTCAAGAGTTGACTTAAGAAAATGTCTGGTTTTAATCCCACTTTTCCTTCGACCAACATCAAAGTGGTTAAATATCTCGTATAAGTTTTCCTTTCTGTGGATCTACGTACCTCCACCTGCCTGCGCGCCGCCACCAGACTCTCTGCAGCTCTCTTCAGCCGCTGAAGCTCAGCCTCCACCAGAACCAGCTTCTGCTCGGCCTCCCACGTTTTCCTGCTCTGCTCCCCCAGCTTGGAGCGCAGATCCTGGGCCAGCCCAGCCTGTCGGTCAGCCTCTTCCTGGGCCCCCTGGAGCCGGTTTGTCAGGAGCTCCAGGTCCGGAGCAGACAGTGAACACAGGCCCGGGTGCGCAGCGTCGGGGTCATCCTCTGATTGAGGTTTAAAGTGCTCAGAACCCGTCGTCGACGCAGCGTTTTCCAACTTTTGTTCACTTTTATTTTCCCGTTTGTCCATTTCTTTCTGTCCCCCCTCCGCCTCTCCTCTCCTTTTGATCTTCATCGCCTCATCGCCTTTCCCCTCCTGACGGACGTGCAGACCCTCCTCGCCCACTCCCGCTTCTCGCTGCATCGTTCCTCCTCGTTTCTCCCTCTCCACCATCGCCCTGACCCTCCCTTCTCCTTCTCCTCGAGGTGCTTCCAAGCCCTGAACTCCTCTCACCACGTTCTCCTCCTCCTCTCTGCCCAGCTTCTCCACACCTTCCACCTCCTCCTCCTGGTCTTTGAGGTGCTGAAGTTTCCTCAGCAGCTCCTCCAGGCGCTGCTTTAAAGTGGCATTTTCATTCTTCAAGTTTTGAAACTGAAAGGAGGAATCGGAGAGAAGCTTTAGAATATTTTTTTACATCCTGCTTTTTCTTTTTTGCCCATATATGAACTGAAAATGGTGGAAAGATAAAACTTCTGAAACGCCTCCTTGTACAGAACAGACCCCCAAAATAAAATGATGAAGGTAGGGACATTTGGAGTATGTGTTGTGAAAGACTCTCAGCTACGACCTCTTAAAGTTTTAACTCAGCTTCTATAAAACAGACATTTTTGCTTTTACAAAAACAGTTAGCTGTGGTGGCCATGTTGAACACCAATCAGTGTCAAACGTTCACAGAATGGTTACAGCTTGAGTTTTGCTCAAATTCACCAGGCGGTGTATGAGATATTTTGCTAACAGAAATCCAAAGACGATCCCCCGACTTTTGGCTGAAGAACAATGTTGATGCAAATTGCACTGAAAAACTACAAAACATATATTATTGATGAGTCGGTTTAGTCGGCTGTAATAAAATAGCTGCTGTGGTTCCTGCAGGTAATTGACTCATTCACTTCTGAAACAAATAATAAGCACTTTAATAAATATGATTTCGAAGTGTAAACTCATATTAAGTTTGGTTTTTTTTTTTTCTCTGTGCCCCAGGAGCACAATAGACGTCAAATGAAGCAATCAGGTTGTGATTGAAGAGCAGATAGTCGGTTTTATTTTGAAGGGTTTCTAAAAATGGATCAATAGATGACATTCCTAAACTGATCAGTCTGTAATTTATAGTTATTTTTAATAAATCCACTTGAATAAAAGCTGAATGTCTTCACTTCAATCACCTCTGATTGCTTTAATTGAAATGTACTGTGGCTGTGCGGCAATGTATACATTATGTCACAGTTTCAGGACTTAAAGAGTGGGAAATCTAGTTAGTTTTCATATAACTTGCTTTCTGCTGTGTTTTATATTCTGAAAAGCTTGACTTTTCAAGAACAGTTGAGTTTTATTTTTAAATCTCATAATGAACACATCTGAAGATGAACTTTAGCTCATGATTACTGCATCTGAACTCAAGAAAAGCTATTTTTATGAACCCCATCAAAAAGGACGATTATATTTTTGCCCACGTCTGTGTGCTTGTCTGCCTGTACCGTTAGCAAAATATCTCCTGAACCACTAGACTGGTTTTACTGAAACTCTCGGCATGATTGAAGGTAAATCTAGAACTGAAGCACTGTATTCAAAACTTGTTTAATAAAAACTGGGAAAAGAAGATTTGATTGTTTAAAAAAATAACAAGTGGCAGATAATTGAAACGGAGAGTAACTGTAAACTGTTTTTGTTCTGCTCACCTCCCTGAGTGTGTTTTGATGCTTCAGCTCCAGCTCATCCTTCACAGAATCAGCCTGCAGAGAACAAACAGACAGGAAATGTTTATTAAACCTGATAAGGTGCGTTCAAATGTGGTCTTCCTTTCAAATTAAAGCTTAAAATTTATTGAGCAAAGAGGGACGAGTTATAAATGATTGTTTCAATCTTCACGCTCTGAACCCTGACCTCCTGCTGGGCCTGCAGCTCCTCCAGCCTTCTCCTCAGCTCGGCATTCTCCTGCTCTGCTCCCAGCAGCCTCAGCGTCGACGCCTCGCCTACTTCCACACTCAGAGGCTTCTGGTCTGGGACAGAAGCAAAACAGAAAAAAATGATGAAAAGATTCAATCAGCTATTATTTCCTCTTAAATTAATAAAAATTCAAAAACTGCAAAGAGGCAGGTCTTCTGACCAATCAGATTGTTCAGCTCCTCGTCAGAGTCCAGCTCTGATTGGAGGAAGCGCTCGTGAATTGAAACCAGGGAAGGAGAAACGTTCCCTTTGGAGGTTCGTCTGTGCCTAAGGTCCTCCTCCAGGCTCATGTTCATTTCCAGCAGCTCATCAACCCGCTGCCTCTCGGTGTCCCGCTCCTACAGGTGTAAACACACATCCACACACACATTCAACAAAAGAAATGTTTCCTGCACAAAAATCAAACAATAATGTGAACACACATCTGCACACCAAAAAGAAAAGATTTTGCAAAACCTGACTGCTTTTAAACAAAAACCTTAAAATATAACTCAACACATTTTTACACAAAATGTACACAATTTAAAGCTAATAGCACTCGATAAACGTAATGCGACAAGAGTTTAAGAAAAGAAAAACTAACTAAAAGTTGTCAAATGCTAGCTAATAGTAGCAAAATGCTATTTAAATACTACAAAATGCTAGCTAAAAATAGCTAAATAAGCTTTAAAAGCTAAATTTTGCAAATACTAACTAAAAGTAGTGTAGCTATCGAAAAGTTCTCAAAATAATCAAAACAAAAGTAACAAACGACTAGCTGAAACTTTAACGTAACAAAAGGCTAGCTATTTATTAAAAATAACAAGGGAAATGTACTTCTTTGGGGGAAAAATCCAAAGTGTACAAAAGTGAAAGAAAAAGACAGATAATGGAGCTGAGCGTTTTGATATACGAATGTTGGAAATAGCACAAAGTTTGCAGAACTAAAACAAAGAGAAACAGGAAACAATAGTGATATCTCCATCTTAGCTCCACCTACTGCTTCCACGTCCATGATTCGTTGACGCAGCAGCAGATTGTCCTTCTCCAGCTCCCGTAGCGAGGAGCAGCGGGTCCGTGCGTCAGCCAGCTGCTCCTCCAGCAGAGTTTTAGTTTCTTGCAGCGCCGCGCACAGCTGCTGCTGCTCCTACAGGTGGCGCCAAACACAAGAGTTTTACAACGAGGACAAGTCATCTGTTCATTCAAGGAAAGCAGAAAAGTCAAGCGAATGTTGTTCTTATCGAGTGTTTTTACCAACATGATCACAATTTAGTTTATTCTGCAGCGACATCACCAATCGCCAGACAAGAACTGGTTATCTGTGGTCAAGAATAAAACACAAAATGGACATAAAAGGTTCCCGAGGTCTAATCTGAGCTAAAGGACGTGGCAGGAAGACTGAAGGAATCAAATAAGCTTGATAAGGTGAGAGCGAGGACACCAGGAGATGTTTTACAAGGATATGAGCTGAGCACACTTTCTGACTCGGAACATTCCTACTACTTCTGAATAAATTTTATTCTGCTGTAAAAGTTGCCGAAGGCTTCTTGTCAATGGAGCCGCTCCGAGCCGTAAATCCAGATGACATCACAACACAATCTCATTCTGCAGCTTTGAATCTGTCGTGCTCGTTCCTATTTAATGTTGATAAAAAATCTCAGGACTGGGCAGGAATACGGACTTAAAGCTCAACTGTTACTTCCTTTTGATAAGTTTTTATTTTTGTGATTAAACTCGAATAAAAACCCGGGATAAATTCCAAATGTTGTGCTGCATGGGTTAACTTTACACATAATGATCTGATTAAATATCATTTTGGCTATGGATGGAACTGAGCCGCTTGTTTTCTCACTGAGGCAAGCAGATCTTCACTTGTTGATTTGTGTGTTTGCTGTTTGC
>JAVKLF010000161.1:13524730-13539111 GCA_034783495.1 Millerichthys robustus | reverse complement strand
GTGTGTGTGTGTGTGTGTGTGTGTGTGTGTGTGTGTGTGTGTGTGTGTGTGTGTGCGTGTGTGCGTGTGTGTGTGTGCGTGCCTTTAGCTGAGTGCGCGTGAGCTCCAAGCTCCTCAGTCTGTGTTTACAGCTTTGAAGCTCCGTCTGGAGCTGCTCGGCCCGTGCGGCTCGCTCTCTAGCGCAGTCCAGCTCGTCCCGCAGCACTCGCATGCCCCTCGCCTCGCCCTGCAGAGCTCGATTCTGGAGAAAAATTTAAAAAGCAAAAATGTGACCGCTGTGCTACTTTGAGGCTTTTAGTGTAGTAAAACCTGAACATATAGAAACCGCGATCAACTCAAGAACATCTAAAAGTGAGAGAAAATTTACAGATTTTCAGTTGCAGTTTCACTGAAACACCCTGCATGGTCCATCCGAACCTGGGAAATCTGCTCTCATTGACACAGTTGCGTGGTGAAAGTGAAATTATTTTGTTCTCAGCCATGTGTCGCACACTCCTTCTTATCACAAGACCTGGACCAAACTTTCTGCCCCTCTCCACGTACTAAATTGTTGTGTGATTGGTCAGAAGCTCGTGGGCGTGTTTGTTTGTCAGTCGCCACAAGAAACACCTCGCTGCAGAGGTGAAAGCATAGAGGAGGATCAGACGGTCATTGATGAGGCGTGTATAAACTTGTTTTTATGTTATTGGATTTGGTACCAAACTGCTCATTTCTCCTGTTAATGGTTTGGCTGTAAAGAGTAAATTCACAGGAGGAATCCACTTGGCTAAGTTTTGTATTGACAATGCTCCTTTTCTAAATGTGAAATACGCCAAAGCATTTGGCAAATTCTTTGTGGTTTTTTTTTTTTGTTATGTACAGTCTTGTCTTTAGTCTGCAACTCCAAACAAACTAAACTAAAAAAAACAACTAAACCCCACCAATCATGACTTGTGTGTACCTCTTTTTGAACTTTCTTCAGCTGATCTTCCATTGTCTGAATCTCCTGCTTGTAATCCAGAATCTGATCACCTTTATCGTCCCTAAAAAATAAAAAAATAACCATCAGTACCACAAACATAGATAAACTCAGACTGTTTTAATGCTTTTTATTTTGTCAGATCTCATTCTTGCTATTTTGGTTTCCTCTCACAGACCAGAAACATGCACGTTCGGCTAATGACTCTGCTAATAAATGCAAGGATTAACGTAGATTAGACTGGCTAGAAACCAAATCAGAAATGATAGTTTTTTGACCTTTACCTAAACTTTTAAAACACTGGGTGAATTAAACTGTAGCAGTCAGAGCCTGAGTGCTTCCCGACTCGTTGCTGAGTAACAACTCGTTTTTTGCGCTCAAAGAACGACAAAAATTTGCACATTATTAACGATGACCTTTTATAGCAACTTTGCTAAAGGTTCTCGAAGGTTTATCCATCATGCGCGCACACACACATACACACTCACAGTTGTTGTTTGAGGCGGCGCAGTTTGGCCTTGCTGTCTGCCAGCTGGAGCGTCAGACTCTGGGGGGCTTCGTCGCCGAGGCCACCCAGGGGTGCTGGCCTTGAATCAACCTGAGCTTCCTGCTCTGCTATCCTCTAAAGGAGAATAGACATAAAACTGTGTATGACAGCAATCTTATTTTCAGTTTGCACAGCCTGGATGCTCCTGTTGGTCTCATCCAGGCTAAATGAAGTAATCATTCTGTGATGTGTGTGCACCTGTACCTCCAGGTGAGCGTCTCTCTGAGCCAGCAGGTTTTGGATTTGTTTGGCCATGGAGCCGAAGACCAGCTGCAGGTCTGCACCTTCGGCCTCCACCAGCTCCTCCCACTGGAGCGGCAGCGCCGTGCGCGGGTCCTGAGTCACCTGCAGGAAGGACAGTTTTCTCAGGCCTCTTACAATACAAAAAAATATTTTTTTAAATCAATGAAAGTTTGACACGATCTGGGGACAAACAACCCAGACAGTGAGAGCGAGCTGTGAATACCAAGCATCTGTGACGATCGTTTGGTTCCACATTCTGTCAGGGAAACCTATCCAAAGAAAAGAAATAGAACGCCTGACTGATGTATGCAAAACTAATGATGATGTTGACGGCTTTGAAATGTCCTCAGGCATACGCCATATGAACAGGAAGCGGGGGGGGGGGGACCCATCCACACCTCTCACCTCCTGTGATTTATTAGGCTGAAAAATTTGGCATTAAAAAGGCTAGCGGGCAACTTCAGAAAGTCAGCCACGCTGGTGCGCTACATGCTGTGTTTGTAATGCTGGCAATTATTCATGGGAAAGAAGAAGAAGACGGGAGGGGGAAAAAGTGCATTTATGCCTTAGAGATGATAGAGAGTGACAGAGATGAAGGGAAGATGGTGATGTGACAGAGGTGGAGAGGTGGACACGAGGAGTGGAAGATCCATCACCGGGGTGGGGGGAGGGGGGGCATACAGAGGTCCTTACAGGACTGCGGGCAGAATGACAAGTAGCTCATTTTCACACTTAACTGAAAAGCACCAGAAGAAGCAATAATAGATTAGCTCTCTGTGACTAAAGGTAGACGTGGAGGAAACTCTTCAGCTGTGTCACATCTGGGAACAAAAACGGCCTTTTAGAATCGCTCCCTGGGATAAAATATCTTCCAGTGAACACCTTTTATGGAGGTGCGGGTTTGATTTGATTCACCTCCTACCTGCTGGATGCAGCTGGCGATGGCTGCCTGAGTCTCGATGTCCAGAGACTGGATCTGCTGAATGAACGTCTCCTTGTTCTCACACTGCAAGTCAAAAAGAAGTAAAATGAGCATTTGCTTATTTTATTTTTACATTTTGTAATTTTTTGCTTTATTTTTATTTACAGCAGCTGCAAATCGTTCAAAGACGCTTCATTAAATTTCACCAGAATCTCCCGTGAATTAAAAACATTGAGCTGCTGATCTTATAAAAAAAAAACCTGAAAATGAAAAATTAAAAACAAAAAGGTTCTTTTCAAAAAAAAAAAGTCATTCCACTTTAAAACTGAAGTGCTGAAATGACTGAATACTAAACTATGTTATGGAGATCATCATCTTCTTTCTGTTATCTAAACACAAAACACGGCTATAATTTTGTAAATATGTGCTGAAATTTGGTGTGGTAGTTGCTGAGAGTCATTACCAGCACATACTTCATGCATGAGGGCATTGCATAAACTAAGGCCTGATAGCAATACTAGTATCGGGCCCAAGACCAGCCTTTTTATAAGTACTCGTTCAAAATGCCCTGATAACCGGAACCAATACCGATACAGGTATTAATACCAGATACTTAATTAAATGTGTTACAGTTTACTTTTCAAGTGAAAAAGTTTGTCAAATCCATGTTTAAGATATTTATAACAGTTAAAAGATAATATAACTTATGTTTTTATTTATTTTAAAATATTTAAACAGTATATATATGAGGCTGTATATTTGATTTGATCCAGTCAGAGAGGCTGTAGGTCTATAAAAAAGAAAAAACACCTCGTTCTAAATGAAAGAAAAATGTTTTTATCAAGGATTAGTTTTAACACATTCTACAGATAAAAGGACCAAATAATACCTAAACTTGACAAAGAAAAAAATATATACTTTTAAGTGTTACTTGATTAAAAACGACTGGAACCTGCTGATTGAAGAATGAAGTGAATTGAAGTGTTCAGATCTTTTATTTTGACACTTGCTGGCGAGCTGTGGGGGTCACTCTCCTACACTGTGACTGAAGCCCACTCATGTCTAGACATAATTGAAAAGTAAATCTAAAAGCTGCTGCTGGATGTCAGAGAGAAAAAAAAAGTGGAGCTGCGAGACAAGATCCAGGATGAGGTAAGCAGAATAAAAGAAAGTCCTCTGCAGCGTGTAAACTGTCCAAAGCACACAAGAAGTTGTAAAAACACCCACAGACTTCCTGGTTTATCACTTTGACATTTTCACTTGTTGCCGATCATCGGACGACCTGACAAGAGGGCAGCCAGCTGAGCTGAGATCCATTTATCAGCTTTTACAAGAAAGTGGATAAACAGGAGCTATCCCTCACAATAAAAAGTTTGGCTTCAAATGTGCTTAAAAAAAAATCGCCTGGATGTTTCTCCGAGCGCACATGTGTGGCAAGACAGAGTACAGGTGTGTGAATGAGAGAGAGGAGGGTGGAACGGTGAGGTTACAGGAGACAGAACTGGGAGTGGCAGAGTTGAAGATGTTGAGGTTCTTCTATGGGAGTGACAAGAATGGATAAAATCAGGAATAATATCAGAGGTGCAGCACAGATTGAACAACTGGGAGATTAAAGTGAGACACTGAGATGGTTTGGACATGTCCAGAGGAGGGACAGTGGGTATTATGGTAGAAGGATGTTAGAAATGCAGCTGCCAGGAACAGGACAAAGAGGTATATGGATGTAGTTAAAGAGGACATGGATGAGGGAGTTCGAAGAGGACTCACTGTGGCCTGAAGAGGGAACAGCCGAAAGAAGAAGAAGTTTGTGATCAAATGTTTGAACCATTTGACCATAATTCACATCAGACGTATGACAGATTCAAAAAGACGTGTTGTAATCCAGAGTAAAACCTTTTTAGCTTTCAGGAAATCATGCATACGTGAAGGTATAGTTTGGTTGTAAAAACTGGAACAACTAAGAAAAAAGTCCTTGAGTTTCATTCGAACGTCTGTGGAGGAGAGCAGGTGAAATCTCTAAAGAGACGATGAGCAAAGTTAATAATAAAAGATGAATTATTCCTAAAAAAAGACTTGAGGCTACAGTTCAGGAAAAGATAATCAATTTCTGAGAAAATCTTCAGAATACTCATGCTACTATCATTATTTTTACTTTTTAACCAATCGTCCCTTTTTGACTTGGCTGTGTGGACAGACTTTTTTTTTAAATTATAAATAAGGTGTGAATTTTCCTAACAGCGCTCTATCCACAATTTTTGTGTGTGTACATGTTTTACAGTACACACAGCCTTGTGATGACTCACTGTTCCTTATGGTGACAAAAGCCCGGTTCGCGTCGGGAGGAAATACCGTTAGTGGGTCAGGGGTTAGGTTTAGGACTAAGGTGTCAATTAAGTTTAAGCTACGTTTAAGGTTACGTATGCACTGGGGGGGGTTAGGGTCAGGGTCAGGTCAATGCAAAGTCCCCATGGGGATAGAAGTACAAATACGTGTGTGTGTTCACCTGCACCGCACAGCCCAATAAGAGTAGCAGCAGTCGCCTGAGCTCCTCCACAGCTGCCTCTGAGGACACAGAAATAACTGTCATCATCATCATCATTACCGTCGTCATGCCCCCCCCCACCTCCACACGCCTATACCGTCCTCCTCATCATTATCACCCTAATGTGCCTTGCAGAGAGCGTGTGAAGTAAAGAGTTTCTCGCGGCGCTGATAGGATCGGGTTCTTATCTCGTACCTGTTAGGGGGTCCTGCCCCAGGATGGCGACATTTGGGAGCGGCATGAGGATCAACTGCTGCAGGTTTTCCTGGAGGGGGGGGGGCAAAGAAAGGTGAAGAAGAGTTCAGCACAATTATCTGGTATGTCCTGTCTGTCGTTGGCACGGCTGCATATTAACAGTAAAAACTTTCCATCAGACGGGTGTAATTTGTGGTGTAAACAAAAAGAAGATAAACCAGATAAAAGTGCATTTCTTTGTTCTTTCTGGTCGACGAAGGCCGGCACAATTAAGATTTACCGGTAATACATTTCAGGCTGTGTGATTTCAACAGTCTCTAAATTTTGTAAAAACTAAACTGATTGGAACGATCATCCCTGCAATAAAAACCACTGAAGTATTTCAGTTATGGCCCCAGTGGGTGCAACATGTGGGTAATGTGGGTAATGGGACGGTGATGTGGAGACGTTAAGTGAGTCGCAAAGATCACAACAGACGTCATCTGCACCAAGGAGTCATTACAGAGAACAAACTAAGGCTTACTTCTGCCAACAAGCTGCACTTTAGAGCCTGATCAGTGTTACAGAGGGAAGCTCATCATAGATATGTCTGTGTGTGCGTAAAATAAAATAAATTAAATTAAAATGAGCTACTACTAAACAAATACTGGTTATAAAATTTACTGTAAAATCCATGTCTTTGTTGTTGAACTGTTTGTTCATTACTCAGCATGTTTTATTTTGTCCAAAAAGGACAAATTTCCTTATGAAGCATTTTAGATCTCATTGTACGACCTGTACGATGTGTGAACCAGGCATTAGTGGAAACTAATGCTAACAGCTAACTGCTAACTGCCAAGATTTCACATCTGTCTCCTTGGAGCTGAAAACTGGAGACTTAATAGAAATGTGTTAAAGTTAGTTTGTTAGTTAGCTGTCAGTGGACTTAAAACTAACAAAACCTAATTTAGCAGAAGCTAATTGGTTCGCCAACGATTTTCAGAGTTAGCAAAAAGATCAATCCACTGAACGAAAAATTAGCTCTTCTATTATCTTGATCGAGTTCTTCAGGTTTTCTAGATCTCCAAGGGTTTCCAAGATTTCTTTAATGAATAAGTTGTTTTTTGACTTATATTTGGCTCAGTACAGGAATGCAAAATACCAAGAGGATCCAACGTAGAGCCACTGTTTGATTAGTTATGATTCTAAACGTTTGTTGATGAACAGATAGGGACAATCTAGGGGACAAAGGATTTGACATTTTTATGTTGCTGGGAAATCAAACAGGGGTCGCCTGTGATAGTTTGAATAACATTAGTCCTAACAATAAACTCTTGACGTTTCCTGAGTTATTCGGTACTAGAAAGCGTTCATAATGAGATTTCGAGCGAACGGCATGATTGAGCACCAGCAGAAGGCCAAACAACATCATGGTCAGCTTGTTTTCAGCGAGCCGTTGTTTCTGCTTCAAGCTCTTGGACGGATCTCCTGGCTCCCACCAAACGACGCTGAATCAAGCCGGACCGCAGACGCCTCTGACAATTCTCATCCAGAAACCTGGCTTCTCTGGCAGGAAATGAGTACATGTCGCGTGGCTCTGCGGCTACATTTACTGCAGTAAAAAAAAACCCACAAGGAGGTGATCCTTCTGTTACTTTTCTTTCACCAGTCTCAAACTCACAAAAATGGCACGAGAAGCAGCTCTGTTAATTAGACACACTTGTGTCAAAAAGCCTCACTCTGACGTTGGCTAGCGTCCCTCCACCTCCCCCCAACTGCTCCTAAAGTCTGCTCACATCCATCAATGTAAAAACCAGTGTCACAATTACAGCTTTCTTTTTGGCTGCTTACTGTAATTTATAAACTGTACGGCAAAGAGAAGCAGTGAGTTCTTTTAACTACCATCGTGTGCAGCCAACCTCACATTTCTGCTCCTTCAGGGCAGCGCAGGATAATGGCCTCCGCTGCTTTGTGTTGGTCATCAGGCAGCTCACGGCCGCTGATGCCAAATGGCTTCCTGCAGTAGATTAGACAGACTGAAAATTATATACCAGAGGCTCGTTGTTGTTGGTGTGCTAATGTCCCTGTCTGGCAGCGCAGCCAAAATACAGTTCGAAGGTTGTATTTGCTCAAATCCCCCCCTGTGCTATAATTTAAACATCACCACTTGATTCAGTCGTATAGCCTTCCAAAAGAAACAATGACTGATGCACTTTGAAATGATCCGGGCTGCGCTGTAAAGTCCGAGGCAGCTGGGTGAGGCACATCGGTGGTAGACAGTAACTGTGAGCACGTTTACTTGAACACATTTAAATAATAACAGCAGATCTAAGTGCGGACAGGTCGCCGTCATCTTAAAAACAGCTCCAATATTAAAGTTTTACAGCAGTTCATGTAAACATTATTTTATTCATCTTTTTACTGCAGTCAGTTCTGGATCGCACATCTTTTCCAGTGGAAACAGTGATATTCCTGGTGGACGTGCTACAGCTAGCAGCTGCTGTCGGTATCTGTATTCAGTTCTGCATGCAGTCCCTCGGAATTTATTCAGACTGGTTGTACTTGAGAGAGAGAATTAGAAGCCATCAGCAACTTGTCTTTCTTCTCTAAAATTCATTGTTTTCTTTTAATGGCAGAGGAGATGCTCTTAAGTGAAACAAATTAGCCCAAACGGTATATTGGATGTTCAGTCACTTTAAATAAAACGTCATTGTTCAGCAAAAGCTCTTCAATTGCTTGGTAAATTAATACTCAGGTGGAATGAACATTTAAAGGCCCATTAGGTGAAAGTTGAAAAGAGAGTACATCAATTGAACAGCGAAAACTCTGCAACCTGGGATAAACAAACCAAAACAAAAACAACGTGGGAACTGAATGTGACATCCACCCCAAACATCCTGCAGAACTGAACGTCTACAAGTGGCTCAGCTGGCACCACAGCAGAAAATAGAAACCCCTGTCCAGCTTCACACCGTTTCCTCCGTTCACACGCGCGGAGCAAACCAGCAAGAGTGAGAAGTAAAACTGTGATTGACGTGGAACTAAACATGCGGCGCGACAGTGGAGCCAAATCAGACCACACCTGGTGAAATTCTGGTTCGACCAAAACGAGCTTCCCCGTTTGCTGGCGGTGTCTTGTGAAGCGCCGAGCTTTCAGGGGGAGGGGGGGCGAACACGAGCGGCTAGCTGCGCATTAGGAAGTGAAACCTGGTTGGAACACGTGTTACTGTGTTGTGTGACGAGCTCAGCGACATGTGTTCTGTCCACCTGACGCTCGAGAACTGAGGCTGTTGAATCATCTCACAGAGAAAGAATTGTGTCATTTCCTGAAAGGCACCAAACACGAATTGAGAAATACATGACACCATAAGCGATTTGAGAGACTTTTCACCACAGGAAGGGGAAAAAAAAAACAAAACGTTCCTTCAACTCCTCCACTTTTTCCCCTCACACTATTTGTTTGATAATAAGCGAAGACGTGTCTGCCGAGGATTTAAATTTTATGTTTCTTTTTTTTTTCTTTGAGCAAACGCTCCATCACCCACACTTCAAACACTTCGCAACATCTTCAGGCAAAATATTCATCTGCTACGACTGACAGCTTAGCTACATCTTGTCCTCTGCCACCGTCAAAAAGCAAAGCAACACTTCTTCCATTAACCCCCGGCTGAGGGTCAAACAGTAAAGCTACAAAACCAAACGAGGGACTGAGAGTCACACTGCCTCCTTTCGAGGTTTACCACCACTGACAAACATTTTTCACGCCGCGTGTGGTCATCTGATCGACACACTGGCTCCAAGCAATGTGATATTTATTGTTGGACGCGTGATTAAAAATCATTCTCTTTTAATTTTAAAAGGAAAAACACAAGGACTCACAGAAGCGAAACAGACACTGCAACTAAAAATGATTAAATTGTATATTTTCATCACAAACTCCTGACTAAAGAAGTCAAACTTAGAAATGCACAGATTCTGGTTTTGTGGGCCGATGCGATGTCTAATTTTTTGAATAGCTCTGATTTGCCGATACAGATTTTCCGATATTTATATATTTTTTTCAATGAACTAATCCGTACAATGTCATAAACATTTAAAATACACTGACAACATGCACTGCCGCTAACTCATCAGGAAGAAAAATAGCTATTTGCTGTTCTAAAAACCAGAGGAGAAAAAAATCTAATTTTTAGGATTTTATTTGGCTGGTGACTGGTTTCAGGCTGATTGATCCCTTGTGAAATTACATAAAATATAATCTAACAAGTGCAGAAAAATGCCATGGAATACGAATTAAAGCTACTTCCCATGGTCATTGTGTTTTTAATTGTAGGAAATTACACAGACTGCACGTTGACATTCGAGTTTTATCCTCCTGATGACTGAATCTCTCCTTTGGGACCAACCCTACCTGATAAAAGGCCCTGAGGTGTCGATTTAAAATGGAGAAGTTCTGAACTCTCAGCATGTGGTCGTCTCTCTCGCTGTCGTAGAGCCGCTCCATCTTGGGGTTTGGGTCTCTGTGCAAACACACACACGAAAAAAGACAAAGATAAAGTGTGGTGTGACTATTGCAGCTTGATCAAACAGCCCAGGCGCCACGTCTCTCCAGACGAGAAACTCTTACGCAACAGTTCATTTAAACAGACTGAATGAAATCTTAATGAGGCTCGAGACGCATGCAGTGAGAATCCACATGCAATTATTTGCTGGAATAAACGGCTCAGGTCAGCCCAAATTAATCAGCTGCTCCGCGAATACTAAGATCTTGTCTTCCCTGATAACAAACAAAAGAGGTTTTCTCCTGCAGAAATTGGTACAAGATAAGAAATTCAGCTCAGATGTGCACAGAAGCCACAACAATTCACAATTTTACAAGAAATTTGTGGGTTGAGCGTTCTTGTCATCCTTTCACAGAAACTGCAGAACAATATGAGGTTCTTAAAAAGGAGAGTGATGAATGTTACGTCATGTTTCAGGCAAGGAGAGAACATTAAGATTCTGTTGCCATGCTTTCAACTCTCTGAGGCAGTGCTGACACACACACACACACACACACACACAGGAAGGAGGGGATGATGATGTTCGCTGTGTTCCATCGTTTCCTCTCTGCGTTTTAGTATGTTAACATCAGCTCATTTGCACTATACACATGGGAGCCATCTATTAGAGAGGTATTTATGCATAAAACACAAACACTTCAGTTCGTCTCAAGTTAAGATGTACTGCATCGGATCTAATGTACCGTTCTTACTTAACAGCTCCATTTATGAGCCGTGTATTAATGTAGTGCTAACAATTCCTAATTCTAACGCTTTAATATTGCGTTTAACGAAGGTTACGGACAATTAATACTTTGCCTGTTGTAAATAGCTCCATAAACTACCTCAGTCTGGAGAAATGGAGTTGAATTGAATTCTGACAAAAACATTAAGCACTAGATCAGTGGTGGGCACAGCTAGCTTTGCAAATTCTAAACAGGTAAGAAAATTAGCGTCAACTAATACCGTTGCCCACTAACTCGATACTTACATATCGACACAGCAACATCAGAATCTTGATTAAAAGCTGAAAGTTAGCAGAACTACATTTAGCAGAAGCTAACTGGTCTGCTAACAGTTTCCAAAGTTACCTTTACTGTTTTAACAGATTGTTGTTTTGTTTGTTGTTGTTAGCAGATTAGCGGAACTGTGCCTTCCACCACCCTGGTCCAAGTGGAGCCCAGACAGAATTGGACTGCTGCCGTCTTAAGAACTCCAGCCTCAAACATTTCGTAGCAGGTCAAGTTAATGTTGTTTTATTAACCTTTACACCTCGGCCAATTTTGCATTACACAGTTATTCCAGCAGAAATGTTATTACACTCCTGCCAGAAGAGCTTCAGGCTGCACAGCTAGCTGCTGCTTTCATTCGCAAATAACCACAGAACACTGTAATCTTGTAATGCAAAACAGACAGAGGTGTAAGGGTTAATTAAACTTTTTTTTTTAATTGGAGTGTTTTTAAAGAAGCATCAATCCACTCAGATGTATGTTTCGCTCATCAACCTGTCAGTCCGTAATATTGTACCTAATAATGAGGCAATACTGCTAAAATATCTTACCTGTCGTAGATAACGCTCAGTTTGCAACAACAAAACCTAATATTGACCAGAATGCTAGTAGCTAGTCTGAGTTCAGCTAAAAACAAAGTGGATTTTTACAGTAAACAAAAAACTCCAATTAAATGTTTTTATGCGATTTAAGCTGTTCTTTAAACATCTATACATTGTTAATTTTGCATTACAGAAATATTTACATAAATGAATGTGAATATTTGCAAATGAAACAGCAGCAGCAGCAGCTAGCTGTTACACTCCAGTTAGAGTAGTGGTCTTTTTTTAGTTTTTTAAATAAATTTATGGCCCATTAATGCTTCTACCAAATAAACAAAACAACACTTTCAAAGCTGTAAAGTGTTTTATTAATCCCCAGCAGCATAATTTGGACCCAAAACTAAAACAGAAATTAATGGGGAAAAAAACAGTTGGATAAATTTGTGCTTTTGTACTTTATAACTTATTTATGACTTTATAACACCACTCGTCTCTTTCGCATGTCATTTGTGCTCTTTTTCTGCATGGCTTTACAGAATAAATGAAAAAATAACTTTTTTATTTCTCTTTCTGGTTACTTTTACAGCAGCCAGCCCTTGGTTGCAGCTCAACAAGGAAACAAAATCTTTGTTAATCTTACATGATCCTCATGACTTCATTGAGGAAAACCCCGTCGGTCAGCCTCATGTAACATTCTCGGGCGCTCTTCAAAACCGAGTTCACCTCCATGTACTGGCTGTAGAGCTGGACGCTGCTCTCAGTCGCCACCACGTTCTCAAACATCAGAACCTGTAAGACATCAGGGAGGGGAGCAGAAGATCGTTTCGTGTTTGCAGTCAGAAATGTGAACATAGAGGTGGATGTCGACCATAAGGGTGGAAGCGGGGGCAGAAAATAGGCAATGAACAAGGAAGGACATGCTAGGGTCCAAGTATTTTCACACAGGAAGCCACTTGAGTGGGCGCACCTGTCTGAACAGGTGGGATCAGTGCTTTCACGCTGGGAAGCACTTCACAGTGACAGGCAGCCAATCAGGACTGGAGCCAAGGTCCCTCTCTTTCTGCTAAGACAGGTTGAGCCAAGGCAAACTGAAATATACTGAGGTTTTCTCCCATCTGCCCCTGCTAAAAACTGCACAAACTTCCCCTAAGTCAGCTGGTGAGGCGATGCAGAGCAGACTGAGACACTTCCTGTGACAGAGTGGTTACAGCGGACATTCGAAAACACAGAAGCAGTAGTGAACACCGGTGAATAAATGACCTGATAGAGCTACTAATAAACCTCAGGTAGAGGCTAAACTTCCAGCAGGTAATTGTAAATCAAAAGGAAAATTGAGTTCTTAAATTACTGCGCATTGCTGAACAGGCAATAATGTTTTTGTCTGTTTGTAGGCAGTGAATCACTGAACGGTCATCTGTAGCCCATAAACTTTTGGAATCAACCCCCATTGAAGATGACCACCATAGCCAACTGACCTCAGGCAGTGACTGAGGTTTAACACTTTATCAACACCTGCAGGTCCTTGTAATCTGTCAATAACCCAAATCCATCATCATCACCTTTCTTTACAGTCTTTATTTTTTGTGGTTCACCCTGTTTGTCTGTTAGCAAAATATCCCATGAACCACTGGACGGATTTTGATGAAACTTTCAGAACATAATCACTGAAAGCACATCTACAACTGATGAAGCTTTACAGTTAACCCAAATCAAGATGGCCGCCACAGCTGATTGGCCTCAGCGAACACGTAAAAGGCTATATATCAGTCAGTTTTACAGATAAGAAGCTAAAATTTAATTTAATATAATTAATAAGAATTAAATAATATAATTTAATTTAAGTTACTGCACATACACTGAGCTACACACAATGAGAGTGAACACAACATGTAGATGGTTTGGAAAAAATTGTAACTCTCATCAAAAGATGGATTTCAGACTAAAACTCTGGCATGAAAGGGCAGCGGGCAACGTACGTTTTTCCTTTAATCCATGAAGATGTTCCACTTTCAATCCGACATTGAAAAAGAAGGATGCTGTTGGATCCACATGTTCTGGATGACTAGGATCAACCCAATGAGCCTATTCCCATAAAAAGCTTCAGCTCAGACCAGAAATCTTCTGAGGCTCACTGGCTTCACATGTGGAACAAATCCTCCAGAGACCCCATAAACACAACACTCCCTAAACTCACTGAAGATAAGTTTGTGTAATTTTCATTTAAATCAAAAACAGCCCAAGGACACGGAAGTGTCGACAGAAAAAAAAGCTGGCCATTAAGAGTCAAAGGAAGCTGCCAAAAGGAGAAGTATAGTCTTTGGTGTTGTTGTGCACAAAAAAACAAGAAGCTTTTACTATGAGACTGTCTAACTTTTCTGTTTAATTAGGAAGCAAACATTTTTTATTCATTAGAACCATTTCTGAAAGGAAATGCTAAACCACTGTGGTGACACACACCAAGGGTGATATTATCATGTTTTTTTTCTTTTCCATTCAACTCTGCTTCCGATAACAAACAAAAGCTTTCCTCCAAACTCAAGGTGACAAATAATAAATGACATACCCATTGAGCCAGCGCACTCCCCATGAATTCCTCTATCATCTCCTCAGTGTCAGAGTCCATGGTTGGGCTGAGAGGAGGTCGTGAAACACTGGTGGGGGAGGAGAGGTGGGAAAAAGACAACTAATTACAAAATCATCATCATCAGCAGCAGCTCTTTGTTTTGTAATGAATCAAGAGGGCTGCTGGGATCCATCTCGACTGAACAGAAGCCGTTTTTTGACGGATCTGAGGCCCTCCTCCTCCCCTCCTTCCTCCACCTCTCTGTCTCTTCCTCTATGACTGGGTGTCAGTTGGTTTCATTGCAAAACCACACCGGAATTTGTAAAAAAAAAAAAAAAG
>JAVKLF010000161.1:13506938-13524630 GCA_034783495.1 Millerichthys robustus | reverse complement strand
AAAAAAAGTTCATTAAAACACACATACACACCCCACAGACACATACGTCGTCTCACAAAAAGCATTGATGTTTCTAAACTTAAACATTCAAGAAGAGCGGGTTTTGTTAGCATGATTGTTGATTAGAATGAAAAAAAAAACATCACCTGCCACTTCGTAAAACACACTTCCGGTGTTTAAAATCTCGCATTTTCATGCCTATTTTTGCGTTGTGTGTCGTTATTTGTTGAGCTTGTAAACCTGAAAACGTCGTTACGACTTTAAATTGTTCCAACAAAAGTTCAGATGAGGTACCTTCTTTGCAAAAACATACATAAGCAGGTGTGATTCAAGCTCTGCAACAGCGCCCTCTGGTGGTCGGGGTGAGGATTACATGTTTATGTTATGGTAAACGCTCAAACAGAATTTGCTCCTCCAATGAATCGCTGTTACCAACCGACTCACATAATGACTATTAATATTTTAAGCACAATTTACACCCTAAAACCAGCTTTAATACTGACTGAGTTTATCCATTTCCAGGTAGTATCCAGGTTGACTTTTGTGAATGCCAATTTAAAGATTTTGTAATCAAGTTTGATTCATATTGACGAGTTTTAAATGTATAACTTGTTGTATTTAACTATCTGAATTGGCTGTGGTATTATCTTTTTGTCCAGTTCTCTGTTTTAAGGGGATATTTCCTCTTTAATCAGCCTTTTCATCTATTTGTGATTCGCATTTGTTTTTGTCTTATTTTTTGGGGTGGGGGGTCAGGTCTCCAGTAAGACAGTCAGTGGAATAATTGTGATAGAAATTTTATTTCATAACAACGTGCACACATTGGATGAACTAGGACAAATCCCCATGATGTGTATTTATTAGAATATTATATATAGATTTCTTTTTTTGCAAATGAAAGGCATTATTTAAATTTAAAAACAAAGATTCTTCTCCATGAAATAACTTCTAAGCGTTGCAGTGTGTGCCTGCATGCCTGTATCGCTTGTGCAGCAGTTCTGGGATTAACCACTGGATTATCAGATTGTTTCCGAGCTGCCAGAATAAATGCGATGACGGCTTCATTTAGTGCAGCACACACACACACGCACATTTAATCCTACCCTCCCCAGATAACCACTGTCACTTTACCTCATGTTATAATTACAAAAAGAAGCCGACACTACAAAGCAGTTAAAAACTTCTACCTTTAATATAATGATTCACGAGCCACTTAAAACAGTTTCCTAAGCATTTCATGGCAGTTGAACATAAACTCTACAGCTGACAGATGAATAACTCGTGGCAGCAACATCAGAATAATTTTGAGTGTAACTGGAGCCAGAACATGTTTTTGTGTTTGTGTTAGCTGAATGTGCTTTCTTCTAGACAAACAGGAAACTCTACACACCTCTCTAGCAGATTTAGATGGAGTCCTGCACAGAGGAGATGTTCAAATATATATTTATACGTATATACATTTTTATATTCTCATGTCTGTGTTGCCCTGTTTCTGGTGGTGTTCAGAGGGGGGTGTTGGGGGAATGCAGCTGCTTCATCGTGAATAAAGCCTGCTGTGTACCTGCGACCGCCCCAAGTCACACAACCAAAAATAAACAGAAGTATCAGACACACAGAACCCCCTGCATCCTTTCCTCCTCGGCTCATTTTGTATATCTTTTTCTTTTTCTTCTCTTCTAGCTGGCTGTAGAAGGGGTGGCGACCTTCTCTGTGTTGGTGTCGGTTGTTTTCTCCCCCTCTGCGGCCCCCGAGGCCCCTTCGTCGGTGGGATCGACCTGCCCGAACTTGACCAAGTTGAGAACCATGGCTCGGACATCTTGGTAGGTTTCCTTCAAGCCCTTCTCCAGGAGGTAGCCCTCGCTTTCCCCCTCTGGGTTCTCAAGCGCCATGGCTCCCTCCACAGCCGTCTGCAGGTACCGCATGCTCAGGAGCACTGACATCTGGGGACACAAAACAAAAATAAACTGAGTTTAGCTCTAAATAACTCATCAAATGGATTTATATGTTTATATGTAAAGCAAAAGGGTCTCAAGCTCATACAATAAACCTTTAAAAAAGTGGTTATGACCCAATTTTACATGTATTGACCTAAGATTTGGTGTGGTGGTAGTTGAGTGGAATCCTCAACACATATTCTGAGCTCTAACAGATTGTGCAACGGCTTTGTTTAAAGTTTAGCCATTAACTTATGCGAGTGAACTCTGTCTGTCTGTTAGCAAAATATGTCATGAACTGCTGGAGGGACATCATTGAATCTTGCAGGAAGTAATCATGAAATGTACATTTATCACTGATTAACTTTTGGAGATAACCCAATTTAAGATGGCCGCCACAGCCAGCTCGCTTTAAAAACACAAAATGTGTTGCAATTCAGTCAGTTTTGCAGATATTGAACCAAAATTTGTAATAGTTATAGCTGAGATTCATTTACAACAAACACTTTAAATGCTACACCATTTGATGGATTTTAATGAAACTTTAAGGCAATTGTCGTTGGATTTTTGCCTAAAGCTAATTAGGTATGTGTCAACCCAATTTAAGCTGGCCGCCCCAGCTAATTGATGTTAGTCAACACAAAAGTAGCTAGACCTCAGTTGAATTAATAGATATAGTGCTACAATTTGGCATGGTAGTAGCTGAAAGTCATCTCCAACACATATTCTGAGCACAAACAGGTCACATAAGAACTTTGGCGTGATGTTTTTCAAGAAATACTCCTTTCTAATTTATCAAAAGTAGAGTTTGGATATCTTAAAGAAATTGTTTGGAGCTTTTAAATTTAGAGTTATTAAACATTATATCTCCAAATTAAGGTCACTCAAAGAACTATCTACAACAGGTAAGACATTAATTGTTCACAACCTTTCCACAGAATCCTACTTCAAAACGAAACAAACTATTGCTTTCATTTAAATACAACAGAAATAATTTCTGATTATTGTTTGTTCACACAGCGTCTTATGAGTTTACGAGTTTTTTTAGTAAAGCAAAACATTCAGAAAAAAATGTTGTAACACATGATTGTCTCACCATTCCTTTCAGAAATGTGTCAAAACAAGTTTGGGTGATGTGAAAGAGATTTCAAACTGAAAAAGGAGAAGCTGCTTCGCTCAATTTTATGTTTTACGAGCAATCAATGCGCCTGCGATGTTTCATTGTGTCATCATGGGAGGGTGTGCGTCAGAACACAACAAGCATTTGCGATTTTTTGGTTGCTAAGCACTGAGCCAAACTTGTTCTCGAGTTTTACCAGGAAGCCAGAAAGGTTTTGCCCAGTTGTGGCAACGCTGAAACTAAACTCGATCTGGGTTTTCCCCGAATTTCAGACAGATGAGATGAGTCATGGTTGGTGCAAGAAGGCTTTAAACTGCCAGATCTCTATCCAAGAACATAAGTGTCTGTCAGAAACCTGACCTCGCCTGATTCAGCAGACCACCCCTGCTGAGTCGGCCCACCTGAATCAAGATGACTGACAGCACGCCAGGTCCGGTTGAGTTCATCAGGCCCATGTAGTAGTCGGTCAACGCCTGCCTGCAGCCCTGGCCGTACAGGTTGAGCTCCTCGGACTGGTACTCGTAGTTGTAGTGGGCTCTGCTGTCCGTCAGGTGGTACTGCAGGCAGGGGCGAGGGGAGGCGGGGTTACAGCAGCTGAACGGGACGCCATCCAGCAGGTAGCGGTTGTCCACGTTGCTCCGGATACGACTGAGAACAACAGAAGATTGGTTTAAATGGAAATAGGTCAATAAAGGTCGAGTGTTTTGTTTACATTGAGAGCGTACCTGCATTTTGGGTTATCTGTAAAACTACTGTAGTAAACTGCTTTTAATGCAGCTCAGGATGACCTTTTTCATGTTTGATTTCATACTTTGGGACGAGTTCCTTTAAAAGCTCCAGATTTGTCTCAATCCAGTCTTGGTGAAAAGTGAGCCGTGGGTCAATACAAGTGTAAACGTGCCGCGACCTTTTTGTTTACTCATTGCTTTTCTATCTCTTTTTTTTTTGACCAACCTTTCTCTTCACGCTTTGACCTTTCTATCCGTTTGCTTGAAAAAGTAAAAGGCCAGATCTATTTTTAATCCATATCCTCCTCCACTCCTCTGTCTCTCTAACATATGGTTTGACCTTTTAGGAGCTGAAATCTACTCAAACACACCTCAGCTGCTTCCTTCCCTCAAACATCCCTCATCACTTTCTCCTCTTCCTGAATCACCTCTTTTAATCTCTCTTTTTTACTCTCATTCACTCACTCTTTGACTTCCTGAGCGGTGAAATCCAGATATCTGTTGCTGACCCACTGGACCTCAAACCAGTCCTTGAAGTTGTTGTTTCCGCAGCAGCGAAACTCCATCTGCAGGCGATCGATGGTTTCTTTTTGAAAACAGCGGCCCGGGACGTCTGTGTCCTTGTAGAACCGGATGCCATTTCTGAGACCCACCTAACATCAAAAAATAAAATAATTTTTTTTTTTTTGGTCAAAAGTCTGGCTTTTAATATGATCACCTTTACCAAAACAAAGTAAACGTCCTTTGCTAATTTTAAACCAAAAATAAGCGAGTATACTTTTAATTTGCTTTTTATGTACTTAGTGATATACTTAACAAAGTTTACCTATGCTTGGCTTGTACTAAAATATATACTAAAATTGTACTTGATAAATACAGTACACTTGTGGAAATGTACTTTACTATAATTAAGTATACTCAATAACATATGTTTGAGGTATACTTCATTTTGGTGTGCACAAATTTGGTGTGGTTGTAGCTAAAAGTCTTCATTCAGTCTGCGTCTATGTCTCCTTCCAGCTGAAGACTGCTGGAACTGATGCAAATGATGTTGGTTTGTTAGTTAGCTGTTAGCGGCCCTCTCTCTAGCAATAATAAGAATGAATTGGAATGAATGCAGCTAAAATTCCAAAATATAACTAGTTTTTTGTTCTGTTCTGTACCTGTAATTGTCTGTTGCTTTAACTGTGTGTGTTTTGATGGTTCTAACAAACATTTTGGACTGTTTGGACGCCATCCGTGGAGCTCAACATTCAGTTTTTAGGATCCTGACCTTCAGGGACTCCTCCAGGCGTCCCTGCAGGGCGTAGCTGAGCACCACCACGATGAGGAGCAGGCAGCAAAGCAGCGCCGCCACAACAAACCAGGCCAGCAGGAGAACCTTCCAACGGGGGAATCGGCTGGCGTCCAGGGAGTCTTGACACACCCGGCTTGCGATCCAGTTGGTGCCCATGGAGGCCAGGCCCACCAGGATCAAGATGTTGGGCACCACGTGGATCTCTGTGTTCTCCATCACCTCGAGAAAAACAAAGCGCAACATCAAAGATTATCTGCATCCAACTGCCGGGCCACTTTATGATTTCCTCCACCCACTTTCACAACATTCAATTAATTTAATCTGTTCTGAAAAACATCCTGGAGGCCAAGAGATCCAATTAGCAGCTGATATGCTGTCTGCAGCGTCCATGAGGCGTTCTGATTAATGGAATTCATTGCCTCTGCTGCTGTAAAAGTCAATCATGCAGTTTATCTCAGGATAATTCTTCACCTCTGGATGGTGTTGAGGGAAAAATCTGCACTTTGCAATAATCAATGATTGAAACAAAAAGCAAGCTAGCTACAAGAGGCGTGTTTGTCCACCTATAGAGGCGTGTTAAAGTGTTTTCTTAACCCTACAATGCTGTGTGCATCATAAAACATCTCGTCTCAATCAGGATATTCTAATGATGTGCATTTGGGCCCTGCAGACAGGTTTCCTGGTTTCTATTTTGGCTAAATCCAGCAAGGACCAGTTGAGCGCAGTGATCGGTTTACTTGAGTTAATACTAGAAGCTACAACCCTCGCCTGCTGCTAACGTCACCAATTAATGCAGTCTGTTCACGAGTTTAGGAAGAGATGAGCTGATGGTTGTTTAAACAGCTAAGTGCCTAATGATTGCTGGAGAACCTAAGACTGCATTTTTAAAGCTAAAAGCACTACAAAACTAGCTAAAAGCTAAAGGGAGCAAAACGATTTTAAAGCTAAAAGCAGCAAAATAGTAGCTAGATAATAAAGAATCAAATAGCTACATAACAGTACCTAAAGGGCAGTCTAAAGTTAGAAATAGCAAAATGTTAGCGATAGGTAGCAATAGAATAGAAGTTAAAAGTGTTAAAAATAAAATCTGGCTAAGATTTAAAAGTAGCACAATCTTAAAGCTAAAATTACAAGATAAGAGCTAGAAAATAGAAGTAGCAAAATGATACATAAAAGCAGCTAAAGTGTAGCAGCAAGTAAAAGACAGCAAAAGGTAAAAATACCAAAAGGCCAGCTTTAGTAGTAAAATAGGAGCTAAAAAATAAAAGCAACAAAGTGCTACTTAAAAGCAGCTAAAGTAGTTAAAAACTATAAGTAGCAAAAATTAAGCTACAATGGAAAAGTCCCAAATAGTTAGTTATAGGAGCCATCTAAAAGATTGACTAAGGGTAGCTATTGCTACTGATTGAAGTTAAATGTGTCTAAGGACTGGCTTCGAAAAGAAGCTAAAAGCTGTTTAAAAGCTAAAATAGGAGATTTAAAAAAGTAGCAAAACACTACCTAAAAGCAGCTTAAGTGTAGCTAAATGTAGCAATAAGCCAGTTGAAAGTAGAAAGAGGCCAACTAAAGGTATAGACAGGAATTAAAAGTGTCAAAAGACTGGCTAATATCTAAAAGCAAGCCGAAGTAGTTTGATGGGAAAAAATGTACAGCAAAATACGAAACAGGAAAATAGTGGTGTGAATTCTGAATCAGCACACAGTTAATATATATGAGTGGGTTTGTTGATGTTGAATTTTTCTGGACTGTTGACTGCTCTACCTCGTCCCTACGGAGCAGCTCAGTCTTGAGGTAGAGCCCCAGACACAAGATGAAGGCCCCGCACGTCACTGCCAGCCAGGACAGCAGCCAGAGGCCCTGGGCCAGGCGCACCCGCCTCTGCTGGTTGAACTTCATCTTCAGCAGCGCCATGCCTCACTAACCGCGCAGCGTAAAGACAAAGGGGAAAGAGTGAGAACAAACAGGCTCAGCTCAGGTTCATTTCTGTGAGAACTGAATCCAGATGTGGCGAGCTCACAGAAGCAGGTGATGTGTCGTGTGAACCACGCAGCTGGAACGGTGCAGGCCTCGTTGTTCGCTGACTTATAAGCTCATCTAAGTTGTCCCAGGAGAAGAGGATAAGCAGGTAGAACCTTGAGTCGACTTCAGAAGATAATCCAAATTCTTTCACTTGGCTTCTGAAATTGTTCCCATGCACCACAAAACGGTTCTTATTAATCCAGATCAGTGCAGAAGCACCATGGGAAATATCAAGGAAGGGGGGGAAATGATGATTTATGAAATATTAAGAAAAAGGGAGATAATCCTTTTCTGAGTTGACAGGTTTTCTCTTTAAAACCTGTTGGTCACACTGATGTCGCTGAAAATGTCTTCCTGTTGTTTTGATGTGGTCTCCTGAAGGCACCCTTTCTGGGTCTCTTGCGTGCCCGGTGCCCCCCTAAACCCCTGTACCCATGGTTGGAGGACAAAGAGACTGGACAAAGTTGTGAGTTTGAAAGCGTAATCCTCCAGCAGAGTCCCTGGGATCCTATTAAAGCTTGGGGGCCAATTGGAAAGCAGGCCACTGTTTGATCAGCAAACTTCTTCTGATGGACACGTTTTAGAGGCGGGCCTTTGGACCTCACCTGAAACCTGTCAGCGTGTTGATTTATAGCAGGGTAAAATGGAGTTAAAACGGAAAGTTAAAAACATTTAAAGACTTTGTGTTTGTTCTTGTTTAAATGCAACCAAATCCTACAAATTTGATTTAATCATTTGGTTTCTCATCTCTAAAAGGCCTAAATTGAATATTTTTCAGTTTACGTCAACCTAAAATCAACTAATTACTCAATGGTAAACACACATTCATTTTTTTCTGACTGAAACACCGTGAGTTAATTAACTGCTATTCCTCTGAAAATGCAGCGTAAACGCAAAGAGCTAAATGAGTGTTGAAATTAGCTGAGGAATCTGAAACTAATTAATAAAGCTAAAAAAAAGCAAAACACTAAGTAAAGCTAAAAAGAGCAGAAGACTAGCTAAAAAAGGAGAAAAATATCTCAATGCTAAAAGTAGCAAAAAACTCTAGCTAAAAACTACATGTAGCCTAACAGAAAGCTAGCTAAAGTAGAAAAGCACTAGCTGGAACGTAAAACTAGCAAAAGTTTAGCTAAAAGTATCAAAATACTAGCTTTGAGGTAAAACTAACTCAAGATAAAAGTAGAAACTGATAATGAGGTCAAAAGGTTAGCTAAAAGTAGCAAAAGAAAGGCTAACAAAAAGCCAAAAATAGCAAAAGCTTCATTGAAAATAGCAAAAACTGGGCTTGAAGTAACGAAGTAATGAAAGCTAAAAATAGCAAATTCCTAACTAAATAGGCTACTAAAAGTATCATAAGAAGACAATCATGTTTGTTGAAGCAAATTTCAAAGGGAACAATGTTTTTTAAAAAGCTGACAATGCATTTCCATGGGGAAAATATTTGGAAATAAAGATAATTGTTTTAAAGAGGTATTAAAGGCAGAACCTAAGGCCAAAGCACCAATCTCCTTAATGAGATGAATGTTTTGATGTATGAACATCTGAAATAGCATAAAATATAAAGAGAATACTAGGATACTAGAAAAAAAAACAAGAAAACATCAGTTTTTGCACGATAAAGTGCTGAGTGAGTGTGTTAGTTAGAGAAAGGCTCTTCAGGTGCAGAGAATTCTGCTGGCAGTGGATTATGAATGCAGCAGAGAGGTTAGTTGGGTTACACCAAGAGGATTAAACTGTTATAATTATTTATGACAGCTTGAATCAGAGCCTTCATTAGGCTGAAGCTCTGACAACGCAGCTTCGACAAACACAAACGTTTCGCTCTGGAACTCAGACGTACTCATGTTTCATGTTGCAGAAAAGTCCGTGGAGGGCAACAAGAGTCAGTCAAACTTTAGGAAGTGATTTTAGGGCCCTGAGACAGAAATCATCCGAGGTGAAAACTCCCTAAACGTGCTCAGAATGATGACGGAGTAGTAGTTCAGACTAAACCGGTCAACAAATTTAATTGACAAATTATTGTGCAAGGAAAAAACAGAAACAGGGTCTAACAAATCCAAGTTCCCCTTTTTTTGTAGTGTTTTAGATCAAAATTTAGATTTAGAAAAATTTAGAGATTTACAGTTATGTTGATCAAGCAGATAAAGACAATCAGTAAAAAGCAAAACAATACAAGAGACGATAAAAATCAAATCAAAGGCAACATCAGCTTGTTTTAGGTCTCATACTGAGCTTGAATCAAAAACTGAGTAAAAAAGAAGAAAATATTAAATTTAAACAAATAAAGAGGTAAATAAACACAAAAATTAGAGTGATTTAACTTTATATTGACTCAAATCACACCATCACCAAAACAAAGTTAAACACAAACATAAAAGCAGAATTTTAACAAGAATTTGTATCTAAAAAGGCTAAATCAACATTACTTGATGCTCTTTTTTTATAATTTAATCAACATTGTCACAATAAATGCACATTATTTAAGGATTTTCTGTGAACTACATCAACATTATTACCAGTATATTTGACACTTTTACAGAATTTCTAAATATTTACAAGTCTTTGTGTGCACAACAAAAATTCTAATTAAATGGTAAATAATACAACAAAAATATAATTAAATCTAGATACAGGAGAAGATAAGGATTAACAGTAGCTCCAGAAAAATCAAAACTAAGTGACCCATTTCTGTTTTTGGGGGGGCTTTATTTTTTTTTTACACTTTTGGACATTTTATATGTTTAATAAAACAAATATCTAATATTTTGTGACACAGCAGCTACATCGTTACAGAAATATGACACACTGTTCTTTTTCAGTGTAAAAATGTCTGCACAAAACCTTTCTTTTCTGTTGTTTTTAATGCTTCATTCTTCTACAGTACAAAGATTGTGTTCCAGGATTTTACAGCTGAGATATAGAGGAGACACACAAATGAAAACCAAATATCCTCCACTCATCCGTGCACGCTCTGCTGCTCCTTCCCTCCGTCCCCTCCCTCCTTGCTCGCCTGCATATGCTGGATGAAACCGTCCAGGATGAGCTGAGCCGACATGGAGTTCACGTCCTCTGCATCCTTCTCTAAAAGCAGCACCTTCAGCCCTCCCCTCCCTTCCCACCTGCCTGTATGGACCTGCTGCTGGGGGACCGGAGGGGTGCCGGTGTCCCGGGAAGACTGCTGCTGGGTTGTGGGGTGAACGGAATGCAGTTTGGCAGGAAAACTCGTTCTATAGACAGAAGCGTCGCTGTCAGAAGCGGAGGACGATGGGAGGTGGCTCGAATCAAGCTGGTCCAATCGACGGAGCTTGTTTTGGTTCTGAGGTCGACCTGCTTTGACCGGCGCGAAGGCCGTGACCCTCTGTGACCTGGCCTCTGGTTTGTTCAGCCAGTCCTGCGCAGCCTCCTCTGGTTTAAGGCCAGGGGATTGGTTTATTGGAAAAGAGGTGGCGAGGAACTTCTGAACAGCTTCGGCTGAACCAAAGTGCTTCTCCAGGAGTTCCTTTAGCAAACATGGAACCTGAGGGAGAGAAATTCACACATTAACACTCAATTGGCTTGATGCTCTTATGATATAAAGACACTGGATGCCGAAGTTTAAGGTTGGTTAGTCTGTTAATGCTCACAGTATGTGTTAGCGATAACTCTCAGCTACTACCACACCAAACTATTCAAAACCTTGATTCATCTTGAATCAAGGTGATTCCAAAAATAAATCAACTGTAGACGATAATCCAAGGATCACTTCCTGAGAGTTTTGTTAAAATCTATCCAACAGTTTATGAGATATTTTCCTAACAGACAGACTAGGGCATCACAATATTAGGAAAGCATGCATATTATCATTTATTTTAATATCATAATATATATATAATCAGTTGCTATCATAACTTTTTGTTGCATTCGCATTTAGCTTTAGCAGTTAGCCTTGGAGTTTCAGCTATGTTCTTCTACATCAGATGTGGGGATTCTGAAGACTTTGTAGTGTTGCTTTAGCAGTTAGCTTTAGCATGTTAGCTAAGTTCTTCTAAATCAGATGTGGGCATTTAACATAATATTTGCACCTTTTGCAATAACTACGTGCATTTTGATATTGCAATGGCAATAAATTTTTGACCTATTATAAAACTCTGACACAAATAAACACACACACAAGTGGTGATTACAGAATCTAAAGGGACAGATGTGCACGTAATGTTCAAAGCTAAATCACAGTGAACACAGCAGACACAGCGTGTCTTGTGATATTTTCTTGGAATGTTTTTCTCCAAAAAAGGCCAAGAATCTTCTCAGTCAGAAGCAGCAGATTGTGAGACAGCTGTTCGTTCTTTGCTTGAGGTGAGCCTAACCAGCCGTCAAGCTACACATTCTGCAAATGGCTTTTATGTTGTTCAAGCAATGAAACAGAAGTGGGTAAGACGGGTGAGAAATTCTGGAGTGGTGCTTTTCTGTGAAGAAGCTTGGGTTTAATGTTGGTCAGTCAGTTTTTAAAGCCCCATTTGAACCAGACTCACCTGCCCTGATCCATGTGTTTCTGTCTTTGTTTCTTTGTTTTCATGTTTATGGTCTATGGTTAATTTCTGTTTCCTGCCCTTATCAGCCTCTTTCCCTCAGTCAGTAATTTTCCATTGTCAGCCTGGACTCTTCCGTCCTGCGTCACCTGTTCCCTGTCCCATTAAGCTCATTCATTTCCTGCCTTCTCATGAGCCCCTGTCCTTCTAGTCCTTCAGTTTCACCTCGCTCATCGTTGTCTTTAATGTTACTATATCTTTGTGGGTTCTTGTGCCTGAAACTCTGCTCATGTAAAGTTAATTAATTACACTGCATCAGAAATGATTGTTTATTTTCTGTTTGTCTCTTAGTTTTTTGCTTGTTTCCCCTCCCATCTGTTAAAATCTGATGTGTAGATGTACGTCAGTGTCCAGTAGATGGCAGTGTGCTCACATTAATGTTCTCCAGGGCTGTGATGGTCCTGTGGGCCTCCTCTAGCTCAGAGCCCAGCTGGGACACTCGATTCAGCAGAAACTTCCTTTCATTGCTCAGACTCTCAGACTGTCCCCACAAAGAAAGGGAAGAAGAAAAGAAACATTAAAACAATGTTTTACCTTCAATTAGCTCGTGTTCATCCCCCAGCTAATTCCTCACCGCTATGTGCAGGTGCTCCTCCAGCAGGTGGTCGGCCTGTGGGTTCCCAGAGTGAGTCTGCAGGAGGCTTTGGAAACAAAACAGTAACCATTCAGGACAATTATTATAAGCAGCTGTTGGTGAAGACAGCTGGCAAACACAACACGGTACACCCGCCTAAAGCTCAGTGAGAAGAAGCCATTCACTCCGACAGCTCCAGTCTGAGGGGGAATGTGTGGAATGTGCTCAGCAGGCGGAAGCAGTTGTTTGGGAACAGGCCTGATCAGGTCAGGGAGGAAGGGTTTTAGTTGGTCTGTCCAGGATGTCCCCCAAAAAAGACAAAACTGTGCCTCTTGTTGTTAATAGAGAATGTCCCATAGATTGATAAATCTATAAGAACACTTATATGTGAATTTATTGTAGCAATGGCTTCTTACTGACTATGTTTCTGTGTCGGCAGTTTTCCACTTTGCAAATGTTCACCTCTTGTATTTCTCCTTGACATGACTCAGCTCATCCCTTGTCCTCTGCAGCTCTGCCTCCAGGCTCTCGATGCAAACCACCGTCTGCAGCAGGTTCTGGTGGAGATCCGCATTTTCCTCCTGCAACGCCCTGAGCACAGAGTCACAGCTTTCAGTCTTTAACAGATATCTGCTGCTGTTGCAATGTGTTCACCGGGGAAAAACAACTTAAACCAAAGACCTGAAGACTTGCTCTTTGCAAAACATTTATTTAGATATGTTCCCACATAATTTTGCTACTATACTGAAAATACAGAGTTATGCTGCACAAATGGGTGGTAATGTTTTTGCTAATGTATGTGTATGCAAATTTACAAATATCAAGAATAATGTCAAAACTGAGCTTTTGTGGTGTATGTGTTCATTAACGGCATCCCTTGACATGACAGTGCACAATTCACAGACAACATGGAGAAATGATTACCACCTATTCTTTAAACAACCACCAAGGGCAAAGTGAGGTTGGGTGGAATTCAGTAATGGGTTCAGTAAATCCTCTGACCTATCAAAGAGAATTATTTGCCCAAATCTGGACTCAGACAACTGACATAAAATAAAACACTTACTGAAAATCATCAGGATTGCACAGTATGTCCTGGAATAAATTTAAAAATAGAAAGACAGTAGGTGAGAAATGACAAGAAAATATGAGAATATCGTTGATATTCAATATAACATATGGTACAAACCCAATTAGGTATTTTGTACTCTAGTACATAGACAAGACAACATGTGGAGAGTCTTTTTAAAGTTGCACTTTAAATGTTTGCACTCCTGCAGCACTGTTGCTGAGGAATTGAACCCCACGGCTTGTGTTGTTTATCTGACGTTCCAGCGAGTTGGACGAGATTCAAGAAAAAAAAAACTATGTCACTCTCCCAAAACAGCACGCACTGTAGTAAACAGGAGCTCTTCGACACACCCATTTAAAGGAAAAACAAGTACGACTTCATGTAAAAAGACAAGGATGTTTTTAAAATGAAGACGCATGAGGACATAAACAGACACACACTGTCACTTCACAGAGGATGTGACAAATTCAATAAATAATTGATTAATGGGAGAACATTGTGCTAAAATCAATATGCTCTGTGGGGCTAAAGCACTGCAGGGATTTTCCTCTTTGTTTGTGTGAACATACAAATCCGGACACGTCATGTAAGGCCAGATCCGATACTACATGCAGAGAAATAAAAAGGACATCTTATGTAATGCTAGCTCATAAAGAAGGAACGGGGTGTCTGAACAGATTTTTACATAAGAGCCACCTGATAGCAGCTCTAATTCGAACAACGTCTTCCTTCAGAATTGGTTTCTGGTGCAAACTGGACATATTTAATGTTTCTTTTATCTGAACTCACAGTCCTTTCAAAGCACAAATAGGGAAAGGTTTTCACATCAAACAGAACATCACGATGCAAAGCTTGAGGGAGTTTCTGAAAAGAATTTCCCTGAAAGCTCAAGGGAATTGTCTGTCTGCTGCAGTACAGAACAGTGACTCAGCTTGAAATGCGGAGTATACAGTATTACACGGCCCACTCAGCCTGTGAGTCAGTTGCCTCCGCTTTTAGTGGGTTCCTTCTCTTCCTCTTTATGTAAAGATAATAACCCTAACCTGCTGAGTTATTGCTTTGTGAGAATAATCATCTACTTTTACTTTGACTTGTGTAACAGTTTGATATTTAGATCTCACCACTCTTGCTGACCACTAGTCTTTCCATGACTGTGCTTTTACTTGTTTGTGCAATGACCACATGTAAAAATTATTATGATTATGTTTAACAGGAAAATAGTCAGACGAATTAAATGACTGTAATATGCAAACAAATCCCAGATGATTTGGAGATGTTCAGTTTGGCTGCCATTATGATGATTAAAAACAGTAATTGTTTGTAATTATTAATATTCTTGTTTGTTTCAAATTGTTCATGAAGTTTTGACACCAACTGGTAGCGTGTCAATAGAGCATAGATCTGTGGTGTTGAGTACTGTTCCAATATTTGTTAAAAAATTTTTTAGTCATCTCAGGCCTAACATCCTGTCATGTATAGCTGAGTTTTTTTTTAAATAACAGAAATTTTGTTAAAGTGAGCTCACCCTGTGCTGTTTAGGAATTGCAGCAGTATGGGACTGGTGTTGACTGCTCTGCTTTGAGCTGTGACTGGTAGCTGTAGAGGATGTTTCTCTGCTCCTGGATAAGTCAGATTTTGTGGAAAAGGACTCAGATCCTAAACCTGCTCCTGCACTCTGAGCTGAAGGAGGAGAGGAAACACCGGGACCTCTGTGTCCTGAGTTCTGATGGACCTTTTGAGGGAATGGTTGAGTATAGTGGAAGGTGCTCTGTTGATATTTGTGCTGGTGGCGTGGTTTGGGCTGAGTCGGTTCTGGACTGGTGCTGGTTCCATCTGTGTGGTGAGGACCACATCTGCTGTATCTGTCCCCTGACATGCATTCTCCAGGAGGTGAGGGTCTCCTGTTTTTATAACTGTGGGTGGAAGACGGAGTATGGTGTTGAGGCGGGGGGCTGCCTCTGTGGTTCTTCGCTGCATTAGAGATGAATTTGTCAGGATTGGAGCAGTCTGAGTCTTTTCGTCTGTTGGGCTGCTTCAGAGGCTGTTCTGTCTCATTCCTTTTCCACATCCTGTGCTTCTTGGGTGGAAGCTGGGGTTTGACTGGGTTGGACGTAAGAACTGAGGCAGGCATCTTTGTTGTGGTTTTATTATTGCTTATACCCAAGACGGAGAGATGTGATGGACTCATGACTTGTCTGGTAATTTCATCTAAAAAAGCTGAAAACTGTAACTTTCCCTTGACAAAGTTTGCTTGTGCTTGCTGTATCTTATCCTTTCCCTCCATTGGTCCCTTGGTGACTCTTGGAGAGAGCACCTCCATTGACTTTGCCTTACGAATGTCAAGGCAATCTGTCTTGTTTTTTAAAATTCCTTTGCTGGGCAGCTGGCTGGAAGAAACAGCCCTCTTTGGCCCACTAGGGACCCCTAAAAAAATATCTTCCTGACTGAAAGCTAAGCTTCGATTCAGACTAGTTGTCTTGTACAAGGGCCCAAAGTTCATATGTGACTCTTTGGATCGTTCCCCTCCAGCATCACCTTTAACACCCGGTAGAAGGCCTTCTTCACTTCGACTGTGACCTCGACTGAGGCAGGAGAACTCAGGGCGCGAGTCATTGTGCACCCCGCTAGCAACGTTGCCTTTTTTGCTGCGCTTGATGGTAGCAAAGACAATGGGCTCACTGCTTTCATCCTCCAATAAAGCTTGGCGCATGTCCGAGATATTGGAGCAGGACAGGGAATGTTGTGGCCGCTCAGCATGGCAAAGAGAGAAGGGCTTGTTTGAAGTCGCCTCTGTAAACGAGGAAAAGGAGGAAGAGCTGGATGAAAGAGAAGAGGAAGAGGCCCTGGAAAGAGTTACAGACGTGCGATGGTTGTAAAGTTTGTCGCTCTCATCGCCATGGAGAAACAGACGAGGATACTGGACATCTTGACATGGATTGTCGTAAAGATAATGATTAGGCTGATTGCGCCGATTTCGCCTACGTTGTCTTCGGCTATCATCTGTGTTTCTGTCGTCTTCGTCAGTTGTATACCTACTATGATAAAAAGAATAAACATGTTAATATTTACTTTATAAAATAAAGCAATTGCAGAGAATTGCACACAATAGCTTGTTTGACTTTTTTTATACGCATTTTCTCTGAGAAGAAGAAACCATTCTACCTCGTTGGGCGAGCTTCCTGGAGATGGTAAAATTCACGATGGGGTTTATTCCTCTGTTGTTTGATCTGATCTGATGGAAAAGGGTTGTGAACAGGCCTAAAAAAGTTCTCCATTACCCTGTCTCTTCTTGGGTTCTAATGCAGTCAGCAGTCCCACACGCAGATAAGTGGATGGTGTTGAATTTCTGTTTTGTAATTTTATCTTTGTAGCCTAATTCTGCCAAAAAAAATTCAAAGGATGCCTCTGTTTGTTTGGTTCTGTGTCTGCCTAAATGAATAAGTTTGTCTCTGTCAGCGTCCAGCTGCAGATTAAAAGAATCCAAGCTCGAGTGCACAAATTTCTGGATGGGGGAGCATGAAATTTCATGATGCTTGAACAGCCGTGTGCTTATTGAACCAACAAAAAGATCGAGAGGTTTGTTCCCTGTAGAGGACAAAGGATCTATACTACCCTGTTTAAACCCAGTAATAAAACTATGCAGTTCTGTTTGTTTTAGTTTATTCTGGCTGGTGTGTCAGATTCTATTATGCAATATTTTTATGGCTTACTGGCATTTTGTTTATTTTACCGTTGCTATAAATTGTAAAAAAAAAAAAAAACATTTTTAGCAAATCCAAGTTATTGAATTGTCCTCTGTTGACTCATTGATTTTAAGGAACTTCCTGCAATCATGAGGTCGAAGTCAATATAATTAAATTCACAGGCAAAATGACCTCTATGTCATGTGATCAAATGGATTTTCAGACATAAGCACTGGTAAATAAGCAAAGGTAAATGTAATGTGTCATAAATCATTGGACACAATTTGATGAAGCTTGCAGAAAGTAATCATTGGATTTGACATTTTTGCTGTTTATTTAGCAAAATATCTCATGAAACACTGGATGGATTCTAGGGATTTGTTAATGAAATAAGTGAGTATACATGTTTTTCTGGAGTCTAACAACATTATATCACCATTTCAGTCAGGCTTTAGAAAGCAGCACAGTACTTACTGCAGTTCTAAAAGTCTTAAATGACATCATACATGCCCTGGACTGCAAAAAAATACTGTGTTGCACTATTTATTGACCTGTCCAAGGCATTTGATACAGTTGATCATAGGCTAATGATAAATGTTCTAGAACACTCTGGTCTATCAAAACATACAATTTCTTGGTTTGCTAATTATTTGACCGGCAGAACACAGTCTGTCCATATGATTGGATCCTCCTCCAC
>JAVKLF010000161.1:13439490-13453113 GCA_034783495.1 Millerichthys robustus | reverse complement strand
TATTATATTATATTATATTATATTATATTATATTATATTATATTATATTATATTATATTATATTATATTATATTATCCTTTGCATTTATAACTGCATTCTGCATTCCCATAAATGCAAAAAAAGCTGTGCAATCTAAACCAAATGATTATAAATACTAAGCTGCTCTGCCTCAGAGGAATTACCGTAAATTGTAGAAAAACTGCACATTGATAAACAGAAACCGGTTCTATAGAAGAGCTTGATAACTAAACCTTTACTTGCATTCTACTTCTACAAACTCCAGGAACTGTAACAAACCTTTTTTGAAATGCTCTATTTGTAAATAATGGAAAATTTGTATGTTTAATACAAGATGAAGCTTGGTTCCCGTGGTGTAGAAGGATGATCTGATTCAGAGCACTTTGTTTCTTATTGGCTTGTATGATTTTATCATGTGGTCTTGGTGTTCAAACAGAATATAATTTGAGGACTTTACGCACAGGTGGGGTCTGTTACATATTTACAGTAAACGTAATGATTAATTTGCCTCTCCCCCAACGCAGTCTTAAGCAGCACTCCATCACCAGTCCGCCATGACTCAGACACAGATTTCTCTCTTCGCTCAGAGCTCTTCTTTCAGCAGGTTTGTCCCCCACTGTTTTTTTTCATCTTACATTTACTATTTATTAGTTTGTTTGTGTTCTCTTTTATTTTCGTTGTCTGCTCTCCACTTTTCAGAATGTTGTCTCAATACAATCATATTTTCAGGTAAGTTTGACCTTTATTTTTAAACGTAATAGCATAACCATAACTACTTCATGAGAAGTTGAGTTGAAAACCTTTGAATAGTAGTATCATTCTGTATTTCCATAAAACTGTTTTGAAATGGTTTTATTTTGTGTTGGTTAAATAATAACAGTACGTTCACTTTATCAGCAAGTTAACATGTTAAGTATTGCATTGAAATTTGTTGAGAAGCAAAAATTTGATCAGCGATGACATTTTGCTTCTGAATACAATGTGAACTAAACAGCTTTTGAGAAAATTTGTGTTTTCAATTTAAATGGCATCAATATACAGTAACTTTAAAGTTGACAAATTGTTTTTGAGCAACATTTTATTTCTTATTAAATGTTAATAAGTATTGGTGAATAATTCACAACACTAATTGTTTTTACCTGTGTAGATTATGATGATGTTTTAACTTTTAACAAAAATGTCGACTTCATAAATGTTGCTTAAGATGTGCAAGTTTACGCCTTTTTACTGCATAAATAGTAAAAAAAACCACATTTATTCACATTTCAGTGCTTACATTACAAGGTGCTAAAAGCCATTTGCACTGAAATTACCAAAGAAAAAAAAGAATATGGCTAGGTGGGCAAAGTCGAAGAATATAACAGGGATAAAGATCATTTTTGTCTACATTTAATTGCTTTATGGCTCTCTTCTTCTTTTACAGAGGACAAAGTTAAAGGTCAAAGTTCACTGGGATGAGTCAAGGAGATTCTGAGAAACTAAGGAGGTTCACTGAAGAAAATATTATGTGTTCAAAAGTCATTTCTGTGTCTTGGTGTACAACACCGAATTAAAAAATAACGTAAAGAATTTAGTTTTTCGTACTGATCCAACTCACTCACCTTCACTGATTAAATTACTGTGATTTATATTGGTTTCCTAGAGACCACTGTAATCTTAGAAGCAGTAAAAAACAAGATTAGATTGCTGATGTATTACTAATCCTTCATTTGGCGGGGCTGGTATCACATGAAGGCCGGGAATATAAAATATGCAATAAAATGATGTAATTTCTTGTGTTGAGCAAGAAGTGAACAAAAGAGGGCAGCATTATATTATAAGATTTAACTTTCTGCTGCTTTTGGGACAAAACGACCCTGTATAACACAGCAGGCTGGGTTTTATAGTAGGTTCTAACTACATGAAATCCATTTTTGTGTACAATGTTTTATTTCATGAAATAGTAGATGTCAGTAAAAGGCGGTGGTGGTTTTACGTGTACATGTCAGTGGGTCTCACCAGGTGTAACAGCATCTCCATGTGGAAATATTCTGATTTCCAGTGGAGCTGCTGTTATGTGTGGAGGGACACCTCTCATCATCACTTCTCTTCTCATTTGTTGTTTTTGTCATTGGTACTATATTTGTGTTCATTCAGAAGTTGTTTAGCTATAAAATAAAAGCCATCATGTGAATAGAGTTTGGATGTTGATTTGTTATTTATATATATATGCCCTGTGATGGACTTGCGACCTGTCCAGAATGTACCCCGCCCCTTGCACTTTGACTACTGGATGTGGGCACCAGTGACCCCCGTGACCCTGAAAGGAAGAGGCAGGTAACAGATAATGGATATATATATATATATATATATATATATGTATGTATGTATGTATGTGTGTGTGTGTGTGTGTGTGTGTGTGTGTGTGTGTGTGTGTGTGTTTGAAATGCATATATTATTCAAGTGAAACCAAAACTCTAGTTAAATTACTCAGGCATTACTTCACAAATATGCAATTTGGGGATGCCCTTTGAAAGTAAAACCAAAAGCAAACAGTTCTCATTATCACATTGGGTCTTTTAGAAATTCTTCATCTCGCTTTTATATGAATTCCTTACTGTTTTATAGGAATAACGGTTAAAATTATACAGAATGCATCTGAGATTAATTGCTTAAGCAAATACAAAACTTTTAGAGCCTTTATAGTTACAAGCCCTGGGGCTCCACATAATCCCCCCCCCCCCCCCCCCCCCCCCCACACACACACACACATATATATTGTTTGAGATGCACATAACTCAAGTGAAACCAAAACTGTAGTTAAAGTCAGGCATTACTTCGTCAATATGCAATTTGGGGACGCCCTTTGAAGCTAAAACCAAAAGCAAACAGTTTCTTATTATCACATTGGGTTTTTTAGAAATGTCTCATCTCTCCTTTATGGGAATTCTTTACTGTTTAAAGGAATAATCCATCTACCCATCCATCCAATATCTTTCACCTGACAATTTTATCTTTTATCTTTTCCTCCTTTCAGGGTCATGAGGTATAGGAATAATGGTTAAAATTATACAGCATACATCTGGTAAGATTTTAAAAAATAAGCATTGCTAAATGGAGAAGCACCCCAGTATTATTGCCATGGTTTGTGTGTTCTGTGGTTTTATTCCAATTTTTGTGATCTTTTAAGGCTTTTTCATAATTTAGATTTTGTCTGATTAAAACAAAACATTTAACACAGTGATATCTTTGTGGTACTTTAATAAAAAGTTGATATGTATGTGTCTTTGTTGACAGATGTTTACCAAATGGCATTTTAAAAAAAATGTTAAAACAATGACATCTGCTGCGACTTTTAATTTGAAAGCATTTCCTGATTTCGCCTGGTTTCCGGTATGGTGGTTTATCTTCAAACTGCCGGGTTGCTAAACGAGTGGCTAATTTGTCTAAGGTTGTAACGGTTTCTCCGCGTTCTTTCGTGTCGCGTTAAACGGTACATATACATTAGAGTTTGGTATTTATGGTACAGTGTCTTTGACTGAGTCACCCGGACTTAAAAAATTTGCTGAGCGGAGTCCTCCCCTGATGACTGCTGCTCTGCTCGTAGTGCGAGGCCACTGGCTAGCTTAGCGAAGAGGGAGGGGATAAAAACTTCGAAGACCTCGCCCCAGTCATAGCCTTACTTCAGCGGCAGGCGGCTAGTCTTTTTGCGGTGCGAGAGACCCACACCTCTTACAATCTGATTATTATTCAAGAGGCGACTGGCACAGCAGTGTCATTTAAGTGTTGAAATTTAGCAACAATGTTTAGAAAAACGCAGAAAAAGGACCCCGAGCTATTCCAGAACGTGTCGGATGGTCTGCGGCGGCTTTACCGAACCAAACTGTTCCCGCTGGAGGACACGTATCGATTCCACGACTTCCACTCCCCCGCACTCGAAGATGCCGACTTCGACAACAAACCCATGGTACTCCTGGTGGGCCAGTACTCCACCGGTAAGACCACCTTCATCCGGCACCTCATGGAGCAGGACTTCCCCGGTATGCGGATTGGCCCCGAGCCGACCACAGACTCTTTCATCGCAGTGATGCACGGCGATCAGGAGGGCGTGATACCGGGTAATGCCCTGGTCGTCGACCCAAAGAAGCCTTTCCGCAAACTCAACGCCTTTGGAAACGCGTTTCTCAACAGGTAACCTCAGCAACACGTTTTTAAACTTCAATTTGAAGGAAAGCGAGTTCAATAAAACACTACAATTCAACCCTAAAGTCATTCATTAATTTGTATTACGTGAGTGTCACACTTCTCTTGAACATAATTTAGTGCAGATAAATGGGAAGAAATTGCCCATATTACTACACCATATGTGATGTAAATGTTGCAAGTACTAACATGAACCACACCTTGTTTTAATAGCAAGTTCACGTTGTGCTGTTGTGCAATCTTTGCATAAAAGCTACGAGTGTGAGAATTTTTCCTTCATTAATGTTTTGAGAATGTGCCTGATTAATGTTAAAAGACTTGTGGTAGACCCACCCTGGGTTCGGTAAAGCAAAGCTTCACAGATTAGAGGTTCCCAAATGGCAGACCTCGGTCCAGATCCAGAAGTCTTTTCTTGACCCAAATCAGTATTTAAGTTTCAGCTTCCATCCATTATCTTAACCTGCTTCTTCTTTTTAGGGTCACATGGGTCACTGGTGCCCATATCCAGCTGTTACAGTGTGAGGGGCGGGGAACACCCTGGGCAGGTCGCAAGTCTATCATAGGGACAAACTAGACAGACGACCATTCACTCTCTCACTCACAACTAGGGACAATTTTAGAGTTACCAATTAGCCTAACATTCATGTTTTTGGTCTGTGGGCGGAAACCGGCGTACCCGGAGAAAACCCACGCATGCACAGAGAGAACATGAGAACTCTACCCAGAAATTTCCCCGTCTGAGATTCGAACCGGCGACCTTCTTGCTGAGGGGTAGCAGCTCTACCAACTGATCCACTGTGTTATATAGCTCAAGACAAGTGTCAATCGCAACAGCAAAATAAGCTGTTTTACAGAGAAGATATGACAAAAATTTCATGTGCACTACCAACCCACATACTCAGCTCCACTGCTCATCCCATAAATGCATTTTCTTTACAAATGTGGCACCATTTAAAAGGGAAATTAATAGACTTTCCAACAGTAAAATATTTTTTGCCAAGAAGCATTAAAACAAGAAAGAAATTACCAAACGCAAATTTCCTTACATCTTATGCTAAACATGTTTACTTGTAGTTGTGGTAATTGATTTTAAGTAGCACAGCTTTATTACAATTTACAGTAATTCATTGATTGTGGCAAAGCTTTTATAGCAGAGAGAAGTTGCTAACCTTCTGAAAGTTACAGGCCCTGAATTAACAGCATGGTGAGAAAAAAAGCTAGCATGGCTGTCGCTAAAATACAGTTTACCGTAATTAAATACATTTAGGACACTTGCTAGGGAAAAAATCTTTCTGCAGACCTCGCAGAGTTTTAATTAAAGACAAGCTACAATAGAAACTTTTTTCCCCCTAGTGTCACAATATAGCAGCATGAACATATGCTAAATTGCTTGGGAACATGCTGACCTTGTGTTAGTGCTGTAAGTTTCAAGTCCTGTCTGTAAGTATTTCCACATCAGCACAAGCTGAGCAGCCAAGTCCTTTTTAACCCGTGAAGTTTTTTCAAAAGAATTTAATGGTTTTATTGTCTCTACGATATGCAGGTGTCATATATTTGCATCAGTAGAACGATTAAGTTAGCAAGTGTCTCAGAATTATTGTTACAATTTAAATGATTGACATTTGTTTGGTGAGTTCAATGATCTGGATTATAGAGCATTTAAAAACATCTTTAGCATTTCCTTAAGTGTCAATAAAATGAATACTCCGTCTGACAATTCAGTTTAGTCATTCACAAGAGTTGTGGGGCTTTTACTTGCATTAATACAACACATGAAATGAAAAAAAATGTGCAATATAAATAACAATTGGTGGAGGAAAGGAACAACTGAACATGAAATAAATAATTAACAAGTTAATAATGTGCTTTAAAATAAAGAAAAAATGACCCAAGGACATATGAAACTATCTTCCCCTTTGATTTTTATGAACCGGGCTCCTCCCCTGTCCGAGTCAAGAGTGCAAGGTGCTGTGAGTCATAGTCTGAATGACTGTGCTTCATGAAAGCTAAAACACTTAAATCCTGCTGTGTTGTATGTGGATTCGTAGTGACATCAGAGCGTGTGAATCTTGATCTAGTAACTTCCCGAGGATGTGGGGATGTCTCCTCTTTCTCAGTGAGAGATAACATGGTGTCACCCTGCACAGCCAGCTGAACAAATGGACAAATCATGTCCAAACAACTGACTATGACATGAACAATGATCCTAAACTGCTGCTGGTGTCAAATATTTTAGTTTGTTTAGTTGTCCTCTGCTGTAATAGGAAACATACTCAAGTAGAGACTTGCTCAGTTTAATCTATTAGTATCTTTTGGCATTCCTTCCTACAATTTTTGCAGTGTTGCCCTTATCTTCCACAAGAACAAGCTCCTTCCAAGTACCATCATTCAGAGTAAAAAAAAATATGAGGTCATGCTTTTCCACATAACTCTTTAAAGGAGTAGGGGGTGTTTGACTTCACAGGCCATAACGCCCCTCTCAGAGTTTATTAAATACTTCAGAGGAAACCAGATAAGGCTGTGTATAAACAAACAGGCTATTGTTCATTGTTGCATAATTATTCAGACTGTTGGAAAGAGTCCTTTGCGTCATGGAGCTTGTGATTGAAATATGAATTCAGTCTGCATCTTTGTTTCAGAAAGTTTGACTGGTCAGACATTGACCTAATACATTATTAATCTTAAAGTCAACCACGTAGCCAGTTACTTGTCTAGAATAATTAATTTAATGTCAAACAGAATACTACAAAATATTTGAATTGGGTTAATTGACCACTTTTTTGCTCTCAAGTTTCTCAAGTGGTCATAAGTTGGAGCAGGCACACAATAAAGAGACAAAATAAACACACCTCTTCTGTGTGACTCTTAACTATAGTTATTTAACTTGTTGATTAGCTCTTAACAACCAGGCTCAGGTTGGATTTGCCCTGAGTGTACTCAGTTATTTCTGAAGATGGTAAACAGACATTAGTTGTGGGATCCTCACACATTTGAGCTCACTTTTAGTTTTGGCAATCTAAAAAGCTAAACTTGATATACATGACTTCTAGTCACGTTAGTTTTAAGTAGTGATCATTTTGTACCAGGTGTTTTTACAAAAGCACTTTAATTCCTCTTTGCAACTTCTGTCGAATGCATATTTATTTTAGTTCTCCTTGTTTTTGTTTAATTTCCATACCACTGCAGTTTGAGGGCCTCTGTGTATTTCTGCACTATATGTGGAGCCATTAGTCAGTAAAACTGGAGTCAGCAAAGCTCAAGTTCCGCTCTGACCCACCCCGGCCCACACTGTCCTGTTCCGTTTTGTCCTGTTGTTCCAGGATGCTGACTCTGCACTTTACTGAAGTAGATGCTCGTATAGCCTTGCAGAGCAAACGCGAAAATACACCAGTATGTGTCGTGGAAGTTGGTAATTTAGTCACAAGACAATATTTTAAGGAGAAAAGTTGTGGGAAAAGTGACACAGTTCCTGTTCACGTGTTCAGTGGTGCAGAGGTTACTATGTGAAGGAAGGCTGAAGGTTAGGAGGTGGAGTCAAAGAACAGCGCAGTCTGCTGAGTTAGAGAGAATTTCAATCATTGGGCAAATTTGATGGGAAATGTCCTCAGAGAAAACGAGTCTCCATTTAGAAGACCTTTAGAAGTTGTCTCAGATGAGTTCTTGGCCCCCTGCTTGTGCAATAATTATTGTTTTTGAGAAATCCAGCTCAAAATGTTCTAAATGTTTTTCCTCGCAAAGCTCCATGGGGAAAAATGTTTGGACAGAGAGCTGAATGGAAAATCTGAAACGAAGTTCTAACTGAACGATATATATATGATCAGATATGTGAGAGCAGGGGGGAAAACAAGTTATCTTTGTTATTGCAATTTAACACCAAGCATAGGAAGTTTGACCTAAAAGCAATTTTCTTAATTCTTTTTGACTTGTTGATTTTATCAATCCTTTTTTCCTTGCACATGGTATAAGACCTCTGTTGGTGTGTGTGAGTGCACGCATGCGTGCATGGGTGTGTGCACATGCAGCAGGAATGCAAAAGCACGGTTTCCCTGGTCTTATGACCTGGTGCCTCTGCGCTCATGCTGGGAATACCGTTTCAGTTTGGCTGAGGGGGCAGCAGAGTGAGAAACAAAACTCAGCTGTGGGACGTCCTTAGAAACTACCTCTTTGTCCTGAGTTGGACATTCTGGATTTGTGTAAAACAAGTCGCCCCCTCACGCATTGTAGTGCCTTTTCATTGTGGGTGTGTCCCAGTTCCATGTCTGTTAGAGTTTGCAACTCATCTTCTGAAACATTGTTAATGTGATGTCCCACTGGGAATGACTCAGTTCTTTAAACTTTAAAGCTTCTAGTTTGTTGTCCCATCATTTTCTGCGTAACCATTCAAACATCAGCAAGGTCTTCTACAAACAAAGCGTCTGTGCTCCTCGGTGAATCAGCATCATCATATGCTCTCGCTCTGCTGTGGGAAAAACATCCAAACAATATTTAAAGTGTCAGGCTCAAACAATTAATTAGTTCAGCTTGATTGATGACTGTGCATCAGATAAACACACAACCTCAACAATAACCCTCAGAAACATTATCCTGCTTAATTATAAGCTTTCATACCTATACACAGGTGTGCCTGGATCACTTGAGTTATAGTTTATACATAGAAACAAGTGTGTGTTGTTCATATAGCAAGCAGATTCACTCAATACTGTTTTTTATTAAATTAGCTGTAAATGCAAGAGTTGCAGCTTTTTGAACAGGGTCGATTTTTGGTCTTACTGAAGCAGAATCTTAAAGTAATAAACATGCTGGCACAAATCAAGCTGCAGCTCAAGCCCCACAGCAACCCTACGGGTGCATCATAAATATAAATTCAATTTAAAATGAACACGTCAGTTCTTGGATGACTGTCAAAGCAGTTCAGTGTCACGATCAGTTAATGTTGGGTTTTGTTATGTGAAAATGTCACATTTATTGGTTCTGTCCTTTCATTTGAATGATTTACTTGTTTTAAATGGAAGTTACAGAAAGATCTGCACACACGGGTGCTTGTTCCCTTTATCTTTGTTAACCAAATTATTTAAAATATTATCAAGACAATTTTGGTCATGAACCTAACCGAAAACTAACCATTGGTTTTACATCAAATGAACATTGTTGTAAATGTTACTTTTTATTAAGTAAATAAATGTGAAAAGTTCTAACTCAATAGGTGTTGAAAATAGGTTTATGTCCCCTGTGTTTGTTTGAGAAATATTAGTAACTGAAATGCTCCAGAGTGGTGATAAATGCCAGGCTTGGGTATAAACAATCTCACTCAACTGGTTTTCTGTTCCCTCTCCTTCACTTTTCTACCCCTATCCTTCATCTCTTTTTTTTGTGTGTGCGTGTCATGCCCTCACTTGTTTTCTCTTTCTGTCTTCCGTGTCATATTTTTTTTTTATCTTCTCCTCAGGTTCATGTGTGCTCAGTTGGCGAACCCTGTCCTGGAGAGCATCAGTATCATTGATACTCCTGGAATCCTGTCAGGGGAAAAACAGAGGATAAGCAGAGGTCAGCCTCACACACATGCAATGACACTTAAACAACCTTTTTATTTTTGCATGTACTCCTCTTCAACACCTGTTGCCTAAACCACACTGTCTGAGCTTAAAACTGAAAATAGTTTAATCAGTCTCTCGCAGAGACACTAAAGAAACACACAGGAAGTCACAAGTTTTAAATAGAAAAAGCAAACCTGCTTTAAACGGCCTACATACTTTCTTTTCCCAAAGTCCTTCTCTGGTATTCTTTGGCAGGTTCTCTAGAGACTGCAGCAGCCAGCTCACAGTGCAGTCAAACCTGTATTTAACTCTTTTACTCCCTCAAGGCGAAGCATAGCTAAACAGCTGAATGTACATGTGAAGGAGACCCGAGCAGAAGAACAGAACGCAGCACTTCAAATGTTGTTTCCTGTCTATGCAGATGTGCTTTTCTACAGCTCCACCATGCGCTTAATGTAGGACTGCACCTAACGGTTTTGATAGTCGACTAATCTGTCGATAAAATTTTTGATTAATTGATTAGTCATGATTATTTCTGTCACACCCTCCATCTATGCTTTGTTTTGGGCACATCAACCTGAAGCTCCAGCTAACTTTCTGAAACTTACCAATCTGGTAAATTGCATTGCAGTTACAAATAAACATTTATGTGGTTAAATAATACAAATAGTTGAAAATAAAATTCAGTGTTGACTAATTTTTAATAATGAATTCATAATAATAATAATGATGACTTCAAGAGAAATCATCTCAATTTTTTTTCAGTTTTAGTTTATTTTCTATGCTGACACTCAAATCATTTCCTTTGTGCTCTGTGGATTCTTGACCTCCAGATTCATTTTAGTATTGCTACACACCTTTTAAGAAAAAAAAAAACCTTTTGACGATCTTACAGAACATAGGAAGAAGATAGAATGCAGCTTCTGCTTTCTCTACCTGATTTGAGCTGTTGTAAGAGGAAATTCACGTACAGGCAGCGGGGATTTTGTGTTCTCTGGTGAAAGGAAGTGGAAAAAATGGCAAACGGAGCAGAGTTTCTCAAAACACAACTCTCCCTCCTCCTCCTCTTCCACTGCCTCTATTACCGAGTTGCTTCATTAATCTGCTTTTAATTGACTCTAATTTTCCATAAGACAGCGAGAGCCAAGAGAGAAACAATATAAGAACTGATTATGAAATTTAAGAGATTTGTTTTTCTTTTGGATGAAGGTCACTGTAAAATTTATTAAAAACAATAAACAATATAAATATTCCGTTTGTTACTAGAATATTACAGATAGTTGGCAGTATAACATTTGCATATCAGTGTTTAGGTAAAGATGGCCTTGTCCCCCAGTGTTGTTTCCCCTCTATATGTTACTCTTCATTCCTACAAAGACTCATCCTCCCATTTTTTTTTCAGCAAACACACGTCATCCTGTACTTTGTTTCTGTATAAACACGATACAGTACTGTACTCCACAAAATTACTGTACAGACTGTGTCGTATGTAAACAGCACCGATCAGATTGTGCAGCTCAAGTGTGACGGGCACATGCACGTCTGAGCTAGAAGCAATGGCACGTATTAGTTAAACTACAGGAAACTACGGCATCACATCAGAATTTTCCTCATGGCTAATCGGCTAAGATGGACTCATCAAATACTCAAACTTCTTTTGTTTTTGTTTTTTTAAAGATGCTATGAAACACTCATAGATTGTGAACTTGTGATGCCAGTTTAGTGACACTGTGAATGTTGTTGCGTAACTCTGGCTGTGTTCATTTTTGATTAGAGAAGCAGTTACTGCTCTGTAGTTGTTCCTGACTAAACTAAAATATGTATTGAAACAGTATTGTAAGTTGGCAGTAAGTTGTAAGCAGTAAGTTGGCTTTTATTGTATTGAAGGCCAACTTGATGTTTTTGACACTTGTGTCCAAAAAAGTCTAAGAATTTGTTCCTGTTGGGTGACTTTAAACTAAGCTGATGCTTAGTTGGTTGTTAGGTTTGTTTTTGAAGCTTCAAATGTGCTGGGTAGATGCAGGTAGGTTTAGTTGCATCTGAACACAATCTGCCCTCATCTCAAGGCCTTACTGTAAACTGTTTTTTTAGCCAACATAGTAATGAAAGCAAAACTGAAAGCAAGTTTCCCATAAGACCAGCCTTAGTAATGGCTTAAATGTTGGCTCTTCTGAAACCCATCTTCTCTTTTTTTCTATTCTTGATTTTTAATCTCTTTTGGTATTTGTCATGACTTCACAGCTCTGTCGTACTGTCCATGAGGTTCATCTGGTACGCAGAGAGCAGTTGTTGATGCTATAAGTAAGTCTGGGCTCCAGCCGCTGTCTCTGTCTGATGCCCTGTTATGTGTTTAAAAACTGGCTTTAGATTGAGTGAAGAAACGTCTTCAGTTGGCTCTGACTCGGATTTTATCCTCATCGGTACAAACTTGTTTTTCTTACCGTCTCCAGTGTCCACTTCCATTTATAGTTTTCTTTTACTTTCGCTTTTACCCCTCTCAAATTCCTTTTTCATCTGTCCTTTCTGTCCCTGAGTCTCTGATACACAGCATCTATCTGCCCTTTCGTTGTTTAGGAATATTCTGGCCAACAGTGTTGGAATGAACGTGTCTGCGGCAGCTGGGAGGAGTTGTTCTTATATCAGCTGCATTCTTTTCTGATCAGATGATTCTCCGGCACTAATCGAAGCCACAACTCTCAGTTCACTCCCTGCAAACTGAACTCAAATAAGACAGAACCTGTTTTGTGTTTTGAGTTGGCAGGTTGTTTAAAAAAAAGATTAAAGGAAATGAACTGTGCAGTTTTCTGTGCTCGGTTGGAAACAGAATTGGGGTGTTTGTCACTTTGTAACGTCATTGACCTCTGTGGCGTTTTATTCTTAACAGCTCATGATAAATATATTTATATTTCATTACTGACAAGGTTTTTATTTTAGCACATATCAGGACTCTTAGATGTCATTTCTGTGAAGCTGAACTGTGCCGTGACTCAGACTGACCAGGAGGCCTTAGTTTTAAACAGTTTGCCTTCTCTTTCTGTTGTCTCAGTACACCTGGTTAAACAATAACCAGAGGTGGAAAAATACTTTTCTTTTCTAAACATTACTGAATCAACATGCTTGAGTTATGAAGATATAATTCACAATTTAATTGATCTTTCTCAGAACTTAAAAGTTCACGATATAGTTATTCTGAAACAGGTCTGTGTGCAAATTATTTAGCATTTCCCTAACTTGAATAAATGCAAGACTTCAGGGTTTTCAGACAAATAACAAAGCTAATAACAAATAATGAAACTATGTCATCACATATCCTCTTCCTTTCTCCAGGTTATGATTTTGCTGCCGTGCTGGAGTGGTTCGCTGAGCGTGTGGACCGCATCATCCTCCTGTTCGACGCACACAAACTGGACATCTCCGACGAGTTCTCTGAGGTGATCCGCGCGCTGAAGAACCACGAGGACAAGATGCGTGTGGTGCTGAACAAAGCGGATCAGATCAGCACTCAGCAGCTGATGAGGGTCTACGGAGCGCTGATGTGGTCTTTGGGAAAAATTATCAACACCCCTGAGGTATTTTTCAGTTTTCACATTTATGCCTTTTGAACAATATTTTTATAAAACATTAGCATCTCTAGCTGTCAGGAATCAGCCTTTTGCTAAACAGTCTGTTAATGTTTCAAAGCAAAATCTGATCGTCTCTGGGCAGGTCAGGACAGACGTTGGGTGATTTTTCTTTTTGCAAGGACCAGAGAAATCTGATCAGTGTTCTCAGGCTCGCTGTAACCAAAGAAATGAAACAAACCTTTTAAGGTTTAAATGTAATGAAAGTGGAAAAGATTGTATTACTATTCTTTTTCAAATCCCATGTCCTGTCATGTGACCCAGTCCT
>JAVKLF010000161.1:13387214-13426121 GCA_034783495.1 Millerichthys robustus | reverse complement strand
CCGGTTGTTAAGAATGGATCATTTGTTTTGCTTTAAAATGTTTCTATTTCTTAAAACCAAGTTTGTTCATGTGACACAAACTAAATTTAAAAAGCTTAATTGTGGCTGCCTTGGTAAACACCCAAAATGGCTACAACTCCATACATTTTAAAGATACTAAGCTAAAATTTGGTGTGGTAGTAGCTTAAAGTCATCCCTAAGTCATACTCTGAGCAAGTCATCAATTTTTACATGCAAGTTGCCGGGGGGCGTGCATTGCTTCAAGGGATGCCACTTTATTTCTGTCATGAAAGGTTTTTTTTTTAACTGGTGTAGTGTCCTCCACTGATTTCTAACATTTGTGTATTTTTTGACCTTTACACTTCTCACCATCGCTCTGACTGATTTTATTTTTCCAGGCTCCCTCTCCCACAAACATGATGGGGTCCCCTTGTCAGAGCAGCCCCGAGGACTGTGGCAGTAACTCGGGGGATGTGACAGTCCAGTCCTCTTCAAGCAGAGGGAGTAACTCACGCTGGTCCTCTCTGTCCTGGGACGCCCCTTCGGAGTTGCTCTCCCCTCCGACTCCAGACCCCAGCGGTACCGTTCCCCCGGACGGCGACTCCAGACCCAGTTCAGGTAAATAAGACCCCTTAAACACTTGCTGTCAGCAGCTGAAATGGGCAGAGACGTGTGTGTCTGTGCTTGTGTGTGATAACAGCATCGACTCATACAATACTTTGTTGCCTTTTGATAAAACTGCAGTTCACCTTTAGAGATTTCTCATTAAACATTAACCACAATCTTTTTTTTACATTTATTTACCTGAACTTTGTGTGACTTGCCCCAGACTGGTTATTGCAGCTGACCCTGCATGTTATTTTTAGTCAAATTGTCAAATTTCTGCTAGGCCTTTACACATTTTTCTTTTTGTACTGGTTGGGTTTTACCTACTGAATTACCAAAATAAAGGTTATTAAGTATCGTGATGCCTTTCTAGTGGAATTTTACAGAAGTTTGAGTTTCTGTAGGTGATTGTCTTGGTTCTGTTTAACATCTTTTACAGTGCCTTTTAACTGCTCATTTATTCATATAGACATCCATATGTTCCTCTTTTAAAGAGCTGAAGTCTGGCTGTCGCAGCACAGACACAAACTGATTATTTTCTGTCTCTAAGGTTTCTATTCAGTGAGTGGGAGCTCTCTGTCGGACTCCTGTTACTCCGTGTCCAGTGATGCCACCCAAGGAGGACCCCCACCCCCAGCTAGACCCCCGAAGCTGTGGGAACAGGGTCCTGTGTCTGCTGACAACACTGACACCCTGTGGTCAGAGGAGGCGGTGCAGCCACTGCAGCCTGAAACGAACAAAAGTCAAGACTCTGAACCAACAGAAGAACCAGGTTCAGGTGAGACGATCTGTACGTGTCTTCTAACTCCACCCGTGTCCTTCAGGAAGTCGTTTTAGTCTCCCAGAGGAAGTTCACTAAAACAAATGCAGATACGTTAGATAGGTTAGTATTCTTCAATCACGGCTACAGATGATTCAAATGAAGTTCAGTTGATTTGATTAAAGATGTTGGTAATTAAATATGGGTACCAAGCTATAGTGACTTATTTGATACAAAACGGAGCCACAAATTAAATAGATCTATGAGCACAGTATGCAGTCTACATCCACGGTAATTAGCATAATATCAGCAACTTAAAAAAAACATTTCAGTTTGCTTCAACAGAAAATAGATTTGGCTTCATTTCTTTTTTGATAACTTTGTATCACAGCATGCTTGGCTGAAAAAAAAAATCTTGTATCTGAGAACACAGCAATATAAATCTTGGCATCTCTAACATGCTGTCTAAAAACTGACGCTTGAGAGAATATTCAGATGTCGTCTTATAAAAAATGTTTTTTTAAAAAATGTGTTTGTTTAAGCCATATTCTTAAGAAAAAGTCCAATCCTATTTTAGTTCAAACATTTAGATGTAGACATTTAAGATGTTTATAATTTGTTGTACCTTAAATTGGAGTTTTGTTTTTGATGGAAAAACATAAGATTAGACTCTTAAATTGTATTTTGGCCATTTGTGATGAAGAGCCTCGACCTCGCAGATGAGAACTCTTGAGGAAAACAGTTTAGTTATGCAGAGGACTTGGATGACCTAAAAACTGATATAAATGATCTAAAATAACTTTAATTTCTGTGATTTTGTTCTCTCTTGTTCTATCCCAGGGGACCTGGACGCCACTGGTCTGAGCTTCCTGTCTGATCTTTGTACAGTACTTGGTGACTCCTTGATTTTCTCCATCATGCCTCTCCTGAGCACCGTTTCTCCCGCCTCCCACCATTCAAAGCTTCAGCTGGACCCCAGCTACTGCACAGATCTGGTGTCTCGTCGGACCAAAGAGGTGTACTCCTACCCGAGCCCTCTCCACGCCGTTGCCCTCCAGAGTCCCCTCTTCACCTCCCAGAACCAAGAGCAATCAACCTCTACAACGCCTGAGGAAACGGATCACGATGAGCCGATGGATACAGACTTTAAACCAGCTGTTTCTCTCCAGCCTCAACAGCCTCCCACCCTGACCTCTGTCACCCATTTGGAGCAATACATTTCTAGGCTGGTTCACCAGTACCACAGTCGAATGACCTCTTCCACCTCTGATCTCACTTCAGCTGCCACTCCTGTTCCAGTCACGCACAAAGGTCTTTGTACTCCTGGCAAAAGCCATGGCTCCACCCAATCCCTGTCTGCCTTTGAAAGCCGTAGTACACCCTCCACCATGCCAGGGGGGAGCATCACACCCTCCAAGTCCCTGTTGGGGAACTCGTCCAGAGTCAGCCTTAGTGCCACGGGAAAAAAAGGCACCAGGAATTCAATCAACCTGGGTAATCTTCCTTCAGCGACTGGTGAGGATTTGAGCATAAACCTGCATCTCAACCTCAACTTGAACCTGGCCCCTGGGTTAAATTCTAGCCACGGACTGGCAGACATGACCAAAAATGGCAGCTGCGGAGCTCTGAGGAGTGACTTTTCTACAACTTCAACTGCCTCCGCCTCTTCGCTTTCGTCTGCTACCCCTACCCCAGGGCTGAGATCGCGTTCTCGAATTTCAACTTGTCCGAGCAGCCTGAGCCACCGCAGTTCTTTGGAGGTCCCATCTGGTTCGGGAGCCAGTTCGGCTTTTAGATCATCCGCCTTCTGCCGCTCATTAGACTGGAGTAGCGGCGCACCATCCGAGACCGGACAATCAACGTTTATTTTAAACACCGGATCGGCTCCTGGGTCTCAGCGCAGCAGCTTAATCCAAGAATCAGGTGGTGGTTCCAAACTAGGTGAAGACTCCCCCATGGTGGGGGAGATTTCTCGCCTTTCTGGTCTGTCCAGGTCAGTGGTGGTTGGACTGATGGAGCAGGGAGTGGAGCTGGATATTGACTGTTTTCAAACAGATTCTGCAGGTGAGGTGAGGGGCCACAGTAAAGGTCACCTAACAGCCCAGAAGGATCAGTCCCATGACTACGCCAGATTAACTGAGGTGAGTCCTCAGAGACCAATACAGCTCTCTCTTAGTGTCACCCATTCTCCACAGTCTCAGTCCAGCCTCACCCCTCCTCTCTCACACTCCAGCAGCCCCATCCACCCATACCAGTCCATCCATGTTCCGTCGTCTCACTACGCCTCATATGGCCACTTCCAGCACATCCCTTCCCCTTCTGAACTCCCCTCCTCTACAGCTTCCTCTCCGGCTTCTCACCCGACCCCAAGGGCTCACTCCCCACCACGTCCTCTCCAGCCGTCCCCACTGGGCGCAACACCCCTCTCTGTCTTCCGACGGGATTCGCCCTTCCAGTGCTCCCTGCCCCACACCAGCTCCAGAACCTCGTCTTTGGAGCACGGGGGCATCCAAGCTAGAAGCGGATCACTTCGGCACAGTGGGGGAGAAAGCGAGGGTGGCAGCAGGTGGAAGAAGGCGGAGGGAGAGGGCCTCTACAGAGGAAAGCATGCCTCCCATAGGCTGGTCAGAGCTGCTACTGTTAGCAGCTATGCCAAGAGAGAGAACTACAGCTCTGTTTGGGCTGAGGAGGAGGAACATGAACGATCAGCAGACCAGACCCCCAGGAAGTCATCCGGCAAGCTCTGGAGGGGTTTTGAGGGACGCCTCTGGGGCAAAGACTCTGAAAACGAAAAGGAGGAGTTGGACAGAGCTGAATATGGGTATGGCTGGAGCAGGGGCAACGTTGGAACTTGGAGGAGGGAGGCCCGAAGGGTGAAGGCAACGTATAGCAGTGTTGACAAAAAGCCAAAAGTAGATTGCTCCCCCATCTTCTCGAAAATGAGAGGAAAGGACGAGGGGGAGAGACACAGCTCCAACTTCCGTCTCTCTAGGAGGGCTCTGTTCAGGAGCGAGTCCCAGGGCTTGCTGGTGCCCCGTAAACACAGAGAAGAGCCAACAAAGAGGGCACACTGGGTTTCTTCCTTAGACGTGGCGCAGGCTGGAATGGGGATCAGCAAAGACGAAGGGCTCGGGCTGCTGAGAGCGAAAGAGGAAGACAAACGTTTGTCTTCCACCGCCAGCCTTTTTAACCTCTCTTGTTCTCAGAGCCTAGAGGGCAGCTGCCAGTCGCTCTCCCCTCTGTCCTCCCCATCGTTTTCACCTTCCCCACCTCCACGGGGGCCTCTCCAGCGCTCCCGCTCACTGAGGGATTTGGGAAGGAAAGTTTTTGGCTCAATGAGGTCGCTGAGTCTCAAACAGAAGCCATCCAAGAAGTGACACTTGTACATTGAGCATCAAATCAGATGCGTTGCCAATGGGTTGCATTCAAAACACAAGTTGTGCTTAGTATTTTATTTGACGTAAACGGAAGTACCACTGTTTTAGATTTAAATCTTAAATGTACATTGAGTTAAGACTGCTGTTCTCTAAAAACCCCTAAACATATAGTAGTGGTTTACAAAACACTTCATTTTCTTAAATAATAAACCATAGTCAGTTTTTATATCTTCTAAAAAAATTACAAATTAGTTATCTCAAAACACATTTTGCGACTTGACAGAAGAGCTTTGAAGTTAATGTTGATTTGATTTATTTAGCTGGCAAAAGTGCTGGAAGATGCTGGTGTGGGGGGAGACCAATTTATTTGTTCGGGAATAAATAATTGCGTTTAAGATATGTAAAAATAATAAAAATGCAATGGAGGAAAGAAAATATTTTAAAACAATTTTTCCAGAATGTATTGTTCTTTTCTTGAATTTTTCAGAGTGAAAACGATGTCTCCAAGAATTAGTCAGCTGAACACCACTTTGGGATATTTTTGTGACATTATGAAAGCTCCTTCTTATCCTTATTGAAAAGTAACTCATGATATGCTATAAAAAGCTTGATTATATAATAGTCTAACCCAGTATGAATGTGTACACAAATACTTCCCTCTCCCTGCATGCTGCTCTGTGACTTGTTCAGTAAATATATCTATTGTGAGAATGTAATATTCTTTGACTTTTGGCAATACTGCCTCTGAAGTACAATCACGGTCAGATAATGACCAAAACCAAGCAGATACTCTTTAACTTGACATTTTGCTCAGGATTTTAAAATGACAATTGAATTATTAAAAGACTTGGGAGTATGTATGAGAATAAATTGTGGCTTTTTGTGGCTTATGACAAATATAAGCAAGGGGATAAATAAACTGTCTAAAATATCTATATGTAATAGAGTGTTATTTGTTAAAAAGACATTTGAAACGAGAATTATTAAAAAAATTTACTTGGAAAAAGAATTCACATTAACATTCGTGAACAGAATAATTCAATTATAGGGCTGTTCGAATAGTGCACCAAGAGTCTCTTCAGCCTTTGCAGACACAGATTACTGGACTTCATTTCCATGTTGCTAGGAAACTGACTCGTCCGTACTCACCTTTCTATTTTCAGCAGGAACATATTTATTGTCCTACTGACTGCTTTCCATTAGTCTGCATGACGTTCAAACATTTACTTTCTGACGTCCGCTTCAAACTCATAAAAGTGACGGTGACATTAGCAATTCGACATGTGTGAATGCTTCTCTGACGTTGTACAATCTGAAGTTGAGGTTTTATTAGTCAGTTTAAATTTCATCGCATGCTCTGTTTGATTAGTTAAATTCCTCTCCGGCGTCGTCCTTTGGGCCAGAGGAAAACATGCCTCGATACATGGCTTTCTCCTTTTGCAGCTCCTGATTTAGCTTCTCATCTGCCCTCTGCAAGTGCCTCTTCACACTGGCATCTGTGACAGGAGATTAAAAAAAATGTTTAGGATGCCTTACTTTACACTACTAGCCGTGAACTTTTGACACAAAGAAAAGAAAATCTGATGAAATAAGTGGCAAATGTCATGAAAGTTTACACAAGTTAATCACTGACAGAAAATGTGGGATGCAAAAAAGGGGGATTAAAAATTTACACTTGGGCCATGAGAGTTAAATTAAGAGTTTTTTTTTGTTATCTCAGTTGAACATTCTGTCTTAAAAATAATTACATATAGAACTTATAAAGCCAAAAAAGCAAACCGTAATGTTTTTGATCCATGGGTGTGTATTCATATCTGTTTTTAAAATAGCTCATAAACTATTGGAAAACTTAATAAAATGTTCTGAAAGTAATCCTTTACAGATGACCTGATTGAAATTAGTCAACATAAAAATGACTAACTCAATAAATTTTATAGATACTGAACTGGAATTAGATGTGGCAGTAGGTGACTCATTCACAACACATACTTTGAGTGTCACATCTCACAATATCACATGAAATAGTACACAGTGTTTCTTACAAGGTTATAACACTGTCATTGCTCAACCAAAAATGATCTTCACCTAAGACTCTCGCATGAAAGGCAGAGAGTGATTTGTTTTTTTTTTTCAAGGAACGCTAGACCTTAAATTATAAAATTAACCACCAGACTCTTAATCCTACTGTAGCTGATTATGGTGTCCTGGCTCTATTCTTACCATTAGGCTGCACTCTGCAGGCCTGGGTGAGGTACTGTTTTGCGATCTGTGCATCTCCGATCTCCAGAGTGGCTACTCCTGCCCTGTACAGCGCTTTGACGTTGTCTGGTTGCCACCGCAGCACTCGCATACTGTACTCCAGCACACGAGCGTAATCGACCTTCTGTTTCTGCAGCAGACAGGCTAAAACACACACAGGCTTCAAACAAATATCCAAATACAAACCAAGTTAAACATGAATATTTTAGTACAGTAAATTATCAGCAGTTTTTAAAAAAATATTATGGTCAACTGACATCAAATCATATCAAGTTGAATATCTACCAGCTAGATTGTTGTAGCAGTCCACTTGAGTTTTTCTCAGTAAAGTGTCCTGATCAGGTGTGAGGGGAGGTTTCTCAGGTGCAAATCCTTTCACCTGTGCCATCAAGTCAGCATCAAGGCCTCTGAGCACCAGCAGAGCGCGATGATAACGACCAATGGCTGAGCGAATGTTCTTCTCCCTGTAGAAAGCGTTTCCTTCCGTTTTGATCTGAACTGCTTCTTCAAGCAAAGCCCACACCGGCTTTGCAGGAGTCCTTCTGTGACCTGTAGAACTTTGTTCTGCTGCCACGGCTCCCTGCTCCTCTGGACCGTCCTCTGCTTCAACAACCTCCATTTCTGCTGTGGTGCTCATTATGTTAGGAAGAGATGCTGCAGAAATGAATCAAATTAGAGACCAATAAAAATGTGCATCTAACAGAATACTAGTTTCAGATGTCAATCCCAGCTTTCGATGGAAGCTAAACTTATCAGAACCCAACTCATGTTTCAATCAGTTGATATGAACCTTAAGTTTGTAAGTTTTTGCATTTGTATACATTTGTACTATATTAAATTTTTAAACTTCAACATTTAATATTACGGGAAAAAAAGCACGTCGAACGTAAGTATGGCCATAATACTGCATCTCCTCTCTAGGTGAAATATCGCACGCTGCTATGTAACAAATGACTAAATGTAACTAAAGCTTTAGGATGATATAGAAAAATTCTGTAGAACCCTCTTCTTCCAGCGAGACGACCTCTATACGGCTGTATTTACATTATTTGATAGCAGGAGCTGCTTTAAAACGTTTAAAGCTTACTTGTAGGACTGTGTTAGCATGCTAAGCGTTGTGTTAGCATCGTTAAAGAAAGCCTCTTCGTTCACATGCTTCAAGCTGTGTTTAAATGCTCTTAAAATAACGTGGTGCATAACTTCTGTTGCATAGTCTCACCTTATGCCGATAAAAAATACCATCAACACATACGGCTATGATATACAATTGACTGTCATATTTAGCACAAAAACTGACTTCCGTATATTCTTCTTCTGTTTTATTGTAGAAAAGATTTACTCACTTACGCCCCTATTGTTCGAAAATGGACATTGGCGTCAGTAATTTGCTTGGTTGGTGCCACGGTTCGATTTATTTTTTAAAAGACAAATGGCAAAATGAGTCACATGGAAGATTTTAACATCGTGTTATTTATATTTTTAATTTCTCTATCTGAAAAGGATACTTAGTTTGTTTAAATCCGGTGACTTATCACCTGGCTAGCAAACATAGTTTTGTTAACTGGAGCTGAAAACTAGATTTTTGAGAATGACGTCATCGAGAATTCCAGCCTTAAGGGGAATTCCCAAACTTCTCAACTTCTCATTATACATTACACAAAGTGATTTCTCCGCGCTACGGCAAAAAAGCCAATTTCAACTCGATAATAAAAATTAATCTGTATTTTACATATCAACAATCGATATTTTCACATATTTTTTACGGCAAAATATGTTTTGTAAATGAAAAGCATTTATAATTTTAGTATACGGTGTAAACTTGTCAGTTACAAGTTATTTAAGCCCTCACTTATATTTTTTTAATGGTTTAACCTCATGTTTTTTCCAAGACGGTTTCAAGCATGTATGAATGAACAAACGGACAGGAAAAAAGTAAGTCTAGAAATGTATTTAAAAACTACGACAACTGAGCAGATTTCGTGGTTTTGTTGATGATTCTATGGAATTGGTTTATGTAAAGTATGTAATTCATAATGGGAGGCATGGCAACAACCGTGCTCAACGTCTGTGCGCATGCGCAGTGGCACTTCACACAACCGCAGTAAGCAAATATGGCAGCGGCTGTCGACAGTGTTGTGAAAGTGTAAGTTTGCCTTATATTTCTTTTTAAAAGCGCAAAGCGATTGGTCGAGCCCGGGTACTCTTTCGTTGTTTTGGGTATAATTGTACCGTTTTTGTCCTACGATTTCACTGACCTAATTCTTGTTCTTTTGATACAGTAATTGTCCCAAGAGAATTACGTTATCTTTGTGCTACGGCTACCTTGTTAGCTCTGTGGGCACTTACAAACGAGCCGCCGTAAAGCCACTATCTTTGTCCAAGTCCCGTCACTCGTGGGTGTGTTTAGGGTGGCGTTTACTCATAATAATACCAAACAGATGTAGTCAGCTTGTTGTGGGTGAAAGAGCGGCTTTAATCTTCAGTAAAATCAGTCAGGTTGGCGGGGCTTTGCTGCTAACAATCAACCTTTTGTTCCGACAGTCCTCCATCGTTACTGTTACTGCCGCGAAACTATGCGTCGTAACGCATGTGCTGTTAGCAGATGACAAGTTAAAGTAAAAATAAATCGAGACAGAACAATAAATATTTTGGGTGAGACTTCGTTTGTACAAATAAATTAACAATTTTGTTCATGTCCTTGTGCTGCCATGTTAGCTGCTGTAACACTGTGATAGTCTACATTATCTTCAAAGCAACAAGCAAAAAAAAAAACATGTTAAAAACAGGAATTCATTCATAATCTTATGATTATACAAGTTTGGGTCGTTAAAAAGCTTCATAAAAAGCTAGTTTGTAGCATGGACAAAAATTAAAGATGTAAGTTTTTGTGTGTATGTCATTTTAGAAGTTGAGGCACCGTCACATTCATTTTACGAGTTAAAAACTTGTCAGTAGGTGGTGAATGACACAAGTCTAGTTTTTAGTAAAGCTGTGGAGTGTCTGCTTTGCAGTTTTTAACCTTTCAACATTTGTTCCTGCTGATCTGTCTCATTCCTTGTGACCTCTGATTTCTTCTTCAGGCTGGGAGAGCAGTATTACAGAGATGCCTTGGAGCAGTGTCACAGCTACAACGCGCGCCTCTGTGCCGAGCGAAGCATCCTTATGCCCTTCCTGGACTCTCAGACTGGGGTCGCCCAGTCCAACTGCTACATCTGGATGGAGAAGAGGCACAGAAGTGCAGGTATGACAATTAATGTTTATCTATTTATTCAGTGGGATCAATAATTGATTTAAGAGTACTTGTTTTTGTTATCCTAAATTGAGAAATTAGAGGTGCTGTAAATTCAAGAGTATGTTTAGGGAATTCTGGATGACAACTAAACTTACTTTTTTTTAACTGTTTTTATTTAAAAACATTTTCTCCTCTGTGTCGTATCAGGTGTAGCTCCAGGGCAGCTGTACACTTACCCAGCTCGTCGTTGGAGGAAGAAAAGGCGCTCCCATCCTCCGGAGGACCCTCGACTGGCCTTCCCAACTCTAAAAGCAGGTACCACCTTCTGTGAAAAAACTTGCCATCACAGATGCTTTTGAGTATTCCTAAATTACGTAATTTTTTTTCTGTTCTATTATTTAAACGATTGTATTGGTATATTCAGCTGATTTGGAGCTGGGTCTGAAGCGTGACACTTTGGGAGCGGTGGATGGAAGCAGCTTGGAGGCGCTGCTGAAGGGGGAGTCTCTTGAAAGGAGGAGCGGTGCGTCAGACCTTCGCGGCTCAGAAGACGATACAGCCACCGTGGAGCCTCCTGCTTCTTCAGCGGTTACTCACACATCGTCTGGGCGCATCCGCAAGGTTAGAGTCAAAATCAAAACCAAATTTTGTTTTGACAAAAATTGTCTTGATCTCTTCATCTTTTCTTTTGTGACCCAGAGAGGAAAAGCTGGTAAAGATAACGGGTGGATTGGTATTTCCCCTTGTTTGAATGAAAACATATTCTGGTTTTTACTTTTGCAAATATATCAGGTTCAAAATTATTCCTAGCAAATGACTTCACATCCTCTGGCAGATTCTTTAATGATTTTTATTCCAGCAAATTAGGTAAAAATAAAGATTGAGCTGTAAGAAATTACTTTAACTGATTTTAACTTTTAACTTGCCAGAAAAAAATCGAAGCTTCTGGTAAGCAACATTTGTTGTTTTATAATTCCAAGTAATTATGACAGATTGTTAATTTTTTTCCCCCCCACAATCATTCAGGAATGACAAAAGCGAAATATACAATGTGCCACCAACTCTCATTTGAAAAAGTTAACAGGCTTAAATAACAAGTATCAGATTGTAGATTAGATACAGGCTCTAAGACAAACAAGAGTTTTTGAGCTTACCCAAATTCTCCCTGCAGAGAGTTCTTGACCACGATGACTACTTGGACGATTTAGATGACGAAGACTTTGAAGACGAGACGCCCAAAAGAAGAGGCAAGAACAAGTCGAAGGTGTGTGATTTATTTTAAATTTTTTATAAATGATGAGACAATCAGCTCCTCACAGGATGCTGGCAGTGAGAATGTACCTAATCCTAAAACTGTTTGTAATTTTTTAGGGTCGGAGTGACAAGAACGGCAAGAAGAAATCTGAGGCTGCGGCGGCTGCGCTGGAGGAGAGGGACAAACCATACGCCTGCGACAGTAAGTAGAGTCTCCATCATTTGCATCATGTATGTCAGCAAGAGGGGCTTCTGCTGGTTTCTCTTTGAAGACAAGCCTTTTGCTATGCATGATGTCATTATGAAAACCCCACTTGGAACTAAAGTTTACAGGATTGAAATTGAAAAAAAAAGTTGGTTCTTCTGGATGCTTTTTTTGTTTGGGTCTTTTTCTTTTTTTACTCTTATTTTTTTCTGGCAGTGATGCTTTGTGTGTGCTTTGTAACAACTTTTTGGCCCTGGCTCGCTGTGCAAATGCTGTTTGGGTTTGCTTCTTACGTGTCCACTGAAAATTAATCCTGAGAAAAGCTAAATTTGGGGAGCAATGAATGACACACTCCCAGCTTGGTCCCATATTGGGCCCTTTTGATTGATTGATTGATATATATTTGAAGAGTACCATCACGATAACACTTGTGTATGACGGTGTGTGTGTGTATATCAGTCTGTGGGAAGCGCTACAAGAACCGTCCCGGCCTGAGCTACCACTATACACACTCTCACCTGGCAGAGGAGGAGGGCGAGGACCACGAGGAGATCGAGGCACCACCCACTCCTCGCCAGCCTGAGGAGCAGAAGAGTGAGTCAGTCTCAGAGTGCTGAGGCAGAGACAGACGGGAGGGAAGTTTGGTTGCATGCCTCGTAGCATGTGTTTGTTGAAGGGAAGTCTCTATTTCTCATTCCTTTTATTTTTATTTTTTTTACCAAGCCATTTAATTTTTTTTTATTTTTATGATTTTGAATCCAAATTTTGGATTTCACGGTTGGGACATGGGGCAGTTTTTCAAAACATCACCCAACCTCCCCCCCAGCAACATACTCCATCTCATAGGTGTTGTTTTTCCTATTTGCACGCGACACAGTGTTTGAAAATTCATACATACACTTGTGTGCTTTTGTTTTTGTCATGGATTCATTTCATAATTCAGTGCGTCATTAGTCAGCATTTATGATTTAAATTATTCTGCTAATTTTGAGAACAGATTTATTTTTTTTTTACTTTTTTTCCTCATTTGCCCAACCTGGTAAATCTTTCAGCATCTTTTAAACACTGACATGCTTTAGTGGCAGCTCTAACTTGCTTGAAATATTTTCTTTGCTCATTCTTCTGCTCAGCAAATAAGAAAGGTCCCAATGGATTGGCGCTGCCCAACGACTATTGCGACTTCTGTCTGGGAGATTCCACCTTAAACCAAAAGACTGGCCAGTCAGAGGAGCTGGTGTCCTGCTCGGACTGTGGACGATCAGGTATGACCCAGTTTTTTAAAGAATTCTTCATTTTGGACAGGACAAAAAGCAAGTCTGTTGTTCTTAGTTGACGGGGACTATTGAAGACTGTTTTTGCTGCAACAATTGTCACAACAAATACTGTGTGTAGAATCAGAAGAAAGCTAATAGAGCTAATGTTAGCTCCATTAGTTGTAGTATATCTACCTTTAATGTTCACAAAGATTTCTAAGATGAGCTTTTACTTGTAACTATCTGTAGTAAAATAGGTTACATTAACATAACTTTTTGTGCCCAGTTTATACAAAGAAGATGGTCAAAATCTAATTGTTTAAATGTAGAAACTGTTGTAGATGGTTTTGCTGTTTTGTGTGCGTCTTTACCACAGAATGTAAAGTCTTTGCAAGAAAAGTTGGCATTTGCTTTACAACCATTTAAAGTGTTGACCAATACTCCCTCAAATAGTCCAGGAATTACTTTTTCGCTTCGTTTTGTTTGCATGGTTAAGACTTTTCAGTTACCAGGTGGAGGTAGACCAAAGGTGATGGTTGGTGTCAATATGTCTCCGTCTCCCTTCCGCAGGCCACCCGACATGTCTGCAGTTCACACCGGTGATGATGGCCGCAGTGAAGACCTACCGCTGGCAGTGCATCGAGTGCAAATGCTGCAACGTTTGCGGCACGTCAGAGAATGATGTGAGACTTATTCTTGTGCTTCAACCGAACGTGTTCTGTTTTTTTTTTCCTCCCAAGTCATACGTGATGGCTACTGGTCAGACTCTTTTTACGTGCACAATTTGTTTAATTTTCTTTACCTTTATTGTGGAAGTTTTATGAAGCAGCAGATGATGTTGGTCATATAGGCTACAGACCAAAATATACATTAATTATATGGGCTTATCAGATGTAGAAAAAATGTATATAAGTATATATTTACTGACTAGAAAAACATTTTCACAATATTAAACATTTGGTATACAGAGAGAAGACCTAATTTAATCTTCTGCCGTCTCTTGGTCTAACGATTCCAGGCTGCTGCTACTTTTTTCCCCCTAATGTTGCATACATCTCAAAGTGGATAAACCTACAAGAGCTCCTTGGGGTTCATGCAATGTGGTTAATTGGCACAAATAAGATAAAGTCTTAATCAATTCATAGTGTCTGAATTTTTTTTTAGCTCATAAACGACAACGCTTTTAAACAACCAATGAACTCATCAGACTTATGATGGCTGTATGTTTAATTATTTTTTCCAGTCTTTTAGGAAAGAGTCACTAGCTGCATCAATAAAAGTTTCAATGATACAGAGGCACTTCATTAGAATTCTTTTTACATTTCTGGAGAAGTTTCCTAACAAATTAAAAATAAAAGTGTCTCAAAAACAAGTTTGGGAAAGAGTTTATAATTATAATTAGGCTTGGGCTTCATTTGTGCTGATGCAGTAAATGTCAGCAGGTTGGTTGTAAGTGATGGAAAAGGTCAACAGTTATCCTCTAGAGATAATTTGACATGCTCCGTGTTTCAGTTCCATTTAAAGGTCATTCATAAAAAAAAACTTCACACGGAGCATCTCTCACTGTAAAAACTCAGCTGAGGAGTGTTTTTCATTTCAAATGATCAGATTATTTACGCAGCTGTGATGGAATCAGACGATGGCAACACTCTTTGATGGGTTTTCTGTTCTTCAGTTTGCCAACATAACGTTGTGTTTTCTACAGGACCAGCTGCTGTTTTGTGACGACTGTGATCGAGGATACCACATGTACTGTCTAACTCCACCCATGACCGAACCACCGGAGGGTAAGCTGCCGCGTCACTGTGGAGGTTACCTGATTAGAAAGACTTGTTATCTTCATGGCCGCAGCCATCCAATTCATCTGATCGGTTGCCTTTTTCCCCTCATTTGTAGGGAAATTTCACAAAAGTCTTCATTTTAAGCCTCACTCTGTGTGTAGAGACTTTTCTAAAATGTGGTTTCGATATTATAGTGAGCCATAAGGAGACTTAATATTTTTGGTCTTGGTTGTGTTTATACATTTATACATTATACATTTCAATCAAATCCCCTCAAATTACAGAGTTCACAGACAAAATTCCATAGATTCAATTATATTTCAGCTCAAAATTTTCACACGGTTAGGACAAACTCCGCCCACACAGCTGAGAAATTCCCCCTATGTACTGCAGAGACCCGTACTTGAAACTTTGAGCAGCATCTGCAGGTTGTTTTTGTCAAACAGCTCCCTAATGTTCCTTTAACGTGTTGTTTCCAGGGAGTTGGAGCTGCCACCTGTGTCTGGCTCTGCTGAAGGACAAAGCCTCCATATACCAGCAGAACCAGAGCTCTGCCCCCGAGTGACATCAGAACACGAACCGACCCTCTCAGCGCCTGGATCTTAACCCTCACCCCATCCCCCAAATCTCAGATCAAAATGTCAGATCTCTTCTTAGTCCGAACCACCGTGCTCCTGTCTCGACGTAGCTGAGTCAGATCACAGATCAGCTTTACAAGCCTTTCTCTTCTACAATGCTAGCTGGGGGGGGGACTCAAAACAAAAACACAGACCTCAGATCAGTCAACACGGGGATAAAACCGTCACCAACGTCACCCTGCCTACAAACTCCCAGTAACTTGTCATCAAACATGTAACACACTGTGTACATTAGATACACACATCCTATTGTACAGCTGCAGACTAAGATCATGCAGTAACCATAGCAACTGCCTTCTCCATGGTAGCTCCCAGGAGAGAGAAAAAAAAGGAATTAGCATCACAGCTAATTATCTGCAGCCCTTCACAGCGTTGACGGTTGAGACGGCCTCTTAAATGATCTATTTTTACTCAAAGAAAATGACACGGAGAGGAAGACGTCTCTACATATTTGGTCCGAAGATGTTCTTACTGTGTCTGATTGTTGCTTTTTTTAGTGGCTTTTGTCTGTGTGTACCGTTGTCCCATCCGTAGGAGCTTTTACTGTGTGTTTTTAAGAGGTTTTCACAACCAACAGCCACAAATCACAGCGACTCGTCTCTATGAGGTAACGGGCACAGGTGGTAAAATAAGTTAGTATAAAAACTCTATGGCAAATTATTTTTTTCATCATTCAGTGTATTAAAATATTGATCCATTTCAAACACTACATGAGAGAGACCGTAGAGTTCATCCAACTAAACTAAAAGCATCACTTTTTTTTTAGTTCACTTTCAGATCATCCAGTCGCACCATTTAAGTTTTTATTGTTTTAAATATTCTTTGGCAGCTTTCTATTTCCTTTCACACATCATCCTGAACTCATTCACAACGCTCTTACGGTTCATCACACTGAGGCTGGTTTGCATGCAGAACAGAAACAATTTCATATCACAAGTGTTTCTTCAATTTTTTTTATTTTCTACATTTTATATTGCCTGATATCCTGTTAGTATTTTGGAGTTTTTACTAGTTGAATTTTGTAAAAAAATCTGGTATTGCGAACACTTCAGTATATAGCTCCTGATGCATTCTATGTACTGTAATAACTTTTCTATTTTTTTTGTTATAACTGTAACATGTTTGAAATCATTTGTTTTTTTTTTCTCTGAAATATCAGACTTTCATCCTAAGTATTTGTAAGATGATGTACTTTGTTGTATTATTTTTATTTTTTACATTTATTTTGTATTGAAGCTGATTTAGCCCAACAGAAATAAAAAACAAAAATCTCTGAAATGTTTCCTTTTGGTAATGAGTGAGTTGTAATAACAGGAATATCTAAAGGGATATAGAAAAAAACATTTGTCTGTTAGAAGTAGGAAATATTTGTGAAAGTAAAAGAACAAATCTACATCTGTACTTCCTTAAATTACCTTTCTACAAAGCTCTTGTTCAGTTTGTATCTTTTTTTAAAAAGTTCAAATCAAAGCACAAAGTCTGTGGCACAGAAGAGGCAGCTTGCAGAGCAACGGGTTTTATTGCACTCATACTTCAAGAAAACCTGCACTCGAGGATTCTCCAAACAGACATTCAAAAAGACTTCTGCCAAGAAGCTTCTAAAGGAGGGGAGGGCGTGATAAACAAGGCCGGGATGACAGAGACGTAGTGCAAATATCAGCAGTGTGCCGATCAGCCATGCTAGACCATTTCCAGCCACAAAGGTGTGACGAAAAATGGTGACATTAAACACAAAGCAGGAGCACAAACTGAGAAGCAACTATATAATCTTACACATATTATCTTTGAGGTTACTTGTGCCCATTAGAAAGAATTAGGTAAAACCAACAGGCTTTGGGGTGCAGGGATACAAATTCAACACATAAATTTGTTGGGATACATTAGTGCAGCTGGGTTTGATTTCACAAAACGTGTGCTGAAAGTGCTTTGGTACAAAACTTTAAAATACTCGTTTATCAAAGGTAAACATCACTGACAGATATCTGGTGTCACAGCAACGCTGCTCAAACAGCCACTGTGAGGATAAATGAAATGTCCATGTATGTTTAATGGCAGCAGTGAAGGTTTAAAACAAATCAGGATCCTGGTCTGTGTGGGACAGTGTGTGTGTGTGTGTGTCCTCTACAGCTTTTCAAAGCCGACGGAGCAGAGGAGGAAGATGGCGTAAAGCAGCAGGAGACAGAGGCCCAGCCTGCGGTCCAACCTCCAGCGGTTCAGATGGACACACAGAACCTGAGGCAGTGATGAACAGAGGCAGACGAGCTTTAATGACAGGCAGCCTTCATTTCCTGTCGTGCTGTTGTAAGTTCAATCATAAAGAATCTTTATCAAAGTCTATCAAAAGCTCTCAGACTGTGATGGGGGGTGGGGGTGAGAGAGGAATGATAGGATCAAAATGATGTGTGTGAGGACTAACAGGAAGAAGTGAGTCTGTTTACTCTCAGAATTAGATCTGTGATGTATAATAAAGGTCAGGTAGAGGGGTGTGTGTGTGTGTGTTTGTACTCACGGTGAGAGTGACAGAGGCCAGCAATAGAATCACAGAATACACCAGACCTTTGCTGTTGATTGTCACCTAACACCAGGCAGAAAACAATAATCAAGCTTTAAAATAAACATTTAGTAGTGAAACATATATCTTCAACAGGTAAATATGGAAACTTTAATAAGATCCCTTTGAATAAGTTGGTGTGTCCACACCTTTGGCTGTTTGTCTAATGTGTTTTAGCTAGATGTCCCTCAATAAAAGTTGCAACAACACACTTTGTGATAAAATGAGCCGCTGGTGTTTTACCACCGATCCGTAGCTGACTATGAGAGTCCTCAGGGCCCAGGGAAAACCAAGGCCCAGCAGCACGTCAAAGATGTTACTGCCGATGGAGTTGGACACGGCCATGTCGCCCATTCCTGCAACATTTACCATCCACACAGTCAGACAGAGGAGTCCAAACATGGTTTTCAGCATTTATTCACAAAGATCAATACATCAGTACATCCTAACTACATGATGCCAGTATGAGTGTCAAATCATTATTTCTTTAGCAGGAAAGAATAAGCTTGGATTAAAATGAAAGCATTAATTACAAAGGTTAGTTTTCTCAACAATCCAACATTCAAGTGTTTTGTTGGTTTGCAGGTTTTTTTACCAACAGTGAAGACGTATGTAGTTTTTAATTTCATGAATACACACCTTGTCGGGCGACGATGAGACTGGCCATGCAGTCAGGAACACTGGTGCCGGCTGCAAGGAAAGTGATGCCCATGATGACGTCTGGGATCCCGAGCGTGTAGCTGATTATGGTCACCTGAGGAGACGGGAGGACGGCTGAACGTGAGCCATTTTATCTGTGCGCGTTCATGAGCGTGGCTGCCTTCACGTTGAGTTTCGTACCATCCAGACCATGAGGTAGGAGAAGAGGGCAATCCAGAGCGTGGAGGCCAGGAAGGTGAGCAGGTACCAGCGCTCCCACCGCGGCTGGCTACAGTCGGGGATGGTGCAGTGGAGCAGGAAGCTCACAGGCCAGGACAGGAGCCACTTCAGTCGCATGCACGGGCCATCTGAGGGAACGATTCAAACACACGCACACGAGCGCGCACTCATGTACACAACAATTCTCCCTACAGGCGTCAATACAGATGCATCTTCGCTTTTAAATTATTCACATGGTTCAACCTGAATGGGCCTGTGAGTGTATGTCTGCTCCGTTAAACGAGCTTCATCAGCCAGAAAATTATCTTTCTAATATTTGAAACGATCAACTTGTTGTTACAGAAGCACCGACGAGCAGGAAGGTTTTAGCTTCCAAGTTGCCGTCTTTTAAGTTGAAAACAGGAGATGAAAGTCTGCAGAAGCTCAACCGATCACATCTACGTCCAGGAGCATAAACACAACCACAGGAATACTCTTTTATTTTGAAAAAGTTGTACGACCTGCTGCTGTCATTCTCTGGCACGTTATTGGTTTAGATGTGAGTTTCTTATTCACTCACCTGGCAAGATAAAAGGTTTGAAAGCGTTCTCCTCCTCTTCTCCTTCGTCCTGCTCTACCTCCTCCTCTGGCTGTAAACTCCCGCTCATCTCCCCCCCTGGTTCTTTACCCGTGTCCTTCTCTCCCTCCTGCGGAGGTCTGTCCCCCTCAACCATCGTCCTGTTCTCTCTCCTCCAAGTTCCAGTAGCGGCTAAAACTTCCTCCCCTGAAGCCGCCCCCTCCTCTGAGCTCACCCGAGCCCGGATCAGCCTCTGTCTCTGTGGGAGCGGGGAGAAAAACGGGGAGAAGAAGCGAGGAACGTTGACGAGAAGGTTTAATGGAAAGGATGAGTGCAGCTTAGCGTGTGAGAAGAGGCAGATGGAGTGATTAGGCAGCCAGACAGGTCCTCACATTCACCAGAGGAGGGTTAGAAAGGCGCTGACGGGGTTCCAAACAAGAGCAGGGACAGAAATGACAGGTGCAGTTTCATTTGGAAAAAGCAAAAACACAAAAGAGAGCTGAGAGAATGAGGAAACCAGTGCAAAGCTTTCTTGACCATTCTATCATAAACCATGATACCATGACACTTGTCAGCTCAGCTTCGTGTTACATAAGGGATGTGAGCACGAGCGGAGTACCTCACTGATGACTGTACGTCCTGCCAGGCGCAGCCGTGTGTGTGTGTGTGTGTGTGTGTGTGTGTGTGTGTGTGTGTGTGTGTGTGGACTGTGGAATGATGAGAAGGTGGGGGCTCACCTCTGAGAAAGAGAGCTGCTGTGGGTGCAGGTTCAGCAGTTCATCCACCATCACCACTGCTGAGTCCTGACCGGTCACCACACACGAGTCTGAGGACAGACAGAAGAAATGTGAGCAGGAGAAGAGAGAAGAAGGGTAAGGTTTTTTTTTTTTAACTGAAAGCAGACCAAACTGAAAAGAAGGAAATAAAAAATGGTTTTGTTCTATTTCTGTGATTTCTAAATCCACAGGGAAACAGACAGGGTTTGACTGACAGCTTTAACTGTGTCAGCAGGTCTGCTCCTACAGAGAGAAGCTTCTGATGTTGTGCCGACGAGTTTCGGCACCTGGCTTCAGCGGCACCGTGTCGTTTTCACAGTCCCCGACGTTTCCCACGGCGGTCGCCCGCCTAAAACCGCTCAGGCACGGCTGACCCTCCACACTGCAATGTCTCTCCATCAGGCAGCAGAGAGGTCTGTTGAACCTGCACACAACAGTCATGCTTCTTTAGTTCATTTTATGAAGAATTTAGATCTATGCCAAATGTGAGAATACGGGACTCACTTCATGATGATTATATAAATCCCGTACATGGAGATCAGGATAATGGTTTCCCACCTGAAACAGTCAACATTCATCACAAAGTCAGTGATCTAATGAAATGTTGAAAAGAAAAATTGCTCCTGAAATGACAATAAACTATATATTAGTCTTACCACAAGACCTTTTCATCATAGATCACCTGTAAATAAGTCACAACAGGATGTTAATTTAAACTCAGAAACAAAGTTTTTGTATTCATATGTAACCATCCTACTGTCTTTGGGTCAAAATGATCCACGAAGACTCGGTTAAAGACTGAGGGCTTGTAAGTTTAAACAGCGAGAAAAGCCTAATGAGAAAGCTGTTGGTTTTCTCACCAGAATAAGCACCACTATGGAGAGGATGTAGAACACAGCATCACGGAACAAAGGCCACCAGCTCAGAGAGATGGGCTGCAGACAAAGATACACGACACAACAATAAAACAATAAAACCAAACATATTTCATGCTACAGTAACTCTTCAGTCTAGTGTCACGCAGATAATAAAGTCACATGAATACTTTAAACGACCAATATTACTTCCAGGACCAAATAAGAAACGAGCAGCAGCTTAGGTAAATATATAAACATGGAAGAAGCTCTACTGGCGTTAATAAAGCTCATATTTTTCACACGATAAAGGAGCAGATTTGTCCTCTTCTTCTTGTAATAACGCCAACTAAGTGCTGTTTCTTCAGCTTTTCGTTTTCAGACCCATTGTTGTTTTGTCCCTTTTCTTATGATCTGAAAGTCACTAAATAACGAAACAAACCTGTCCAGAGAAGATGCCGCAGAGGCCAATAATGACAAGGATGTTAAAGACAGCTGATCCAACAATAGTTCCCACACCAACATCTCCCTTTGTGATGAACACCCCTGAAACCACAGAATGAAAAGCTACGAAGAAATCATCAACAAAAACAAAGTCAACAGTATTGTGACACTGAACAAAAGCTATTGGCTAAGTCCATGTTTATTGTAAAGCTTTGAAAGATGAAAGAACTAAAACTGTTTTATTGTCACTTTATAACTTCATAGTTACACGATTGGATGTGTAATATTTATTGCCTAAAAACACTCAAATGTTTTTCCTTTATTTTCTGCGAATAAATCAGGTTATGTCATCTGCATTTATGTAAAAGATTTTTAAGCTTTACAAGATTAGAAGCAAAGCATTTGATCTAAAAAAAGAAGAAGAAAAAACCCAGCAGTTACACAGCTACTTTTAGGACATTTTTGTTAACTGTGTGCTTTGTCCTCCATCAGACAAAGGAGGAGGAACAAGAATGTTTTCTGTTTAAAAATATTTGATGATGGCTGCTTTACAAGTTGTTTTATACTTCAAGATCAGAATCCTGTGGACAGCTTCCTGTAAACAACATGCTTTCTTTTCATCAGTCTGCCATTACAGTCATGGGCGATAGTGTAAGAATAAACAATGATCTCAGGTGACTTGTTGGAGGATAACGACAACCACTTTTCCTGACATCTATGATCATGTTTAATGAATTCTAACATTTCCCAGTTCTGACCCATGACTGACTGGGTGGACGTTTTACTGACCAATCAGTGAGGTGAAGAGCTCGGGGGCGGAGCTTCCAGCTGCCATGAAGGTTGCCCCAGCAACATCCTGACTGAGATGAAGGTTCTGGTGAACAGAGGTGAAGAGTTTATATCTGTCAAATTCTGCAGCTTTCGTCTTGTCAACAAAACGTTTATCGTCTGTTTTCAGAGTCTGTCATTGCACAAAAACACAAATGAGCCTTTTTACACCCAGTCGCATGAGATCATCAGGGGCGCAGCACAGATTGAAGGACCGGAAGATAAAGTTAAAGAAACCAGACTCAGATGGTTTGGACATTTGCAGAGGAGGGACAGTGGAACTAGCCCCACAAAACAATGTCCAGAAGAATCCCAGATAGTAATTAGTTCCTACCTCTGACACTTTTTCCAGTGATGGCACAAAGTAAACATCACACACTATGGCCAGTGCGTGAAACATGTAGATAGCCTGTTAAAACACAGGAAACACCTTCTTAAAACATGCTTTGTATGTTTCAACCCAACAAACTACACATTATGTGATACTCACACAGAGAACGTGAAGCAGCACAGCTCCCCGTCTCCTCTGATCCAGCGTGAAGACGTCCTCCGGAAACTCGTTTATGGCTGAGGAAGAAATGTGACATCTCATTATGTTGCAAAACCACTGGAATTCTTTACCAAACATCTGAAATCAACGAACTAACTAAAAATATGGAATAAATTGAGTGAAATGACTGTTTTTTTGTTTAATTTTTTTGTTGTGCAGAAGGTTGTAGATTGTAATACGTCTGTTTTTAAAGTCAAAGAAAAGCAAACTCAGACATCTGAATCTGAATTCACAAGCTGAATTGTGAGGTTAGACCTTTAAAGGTGATTTTTCTGCTTTGAATATTTAGAGCAAGTCAGAAATTGGCTTTCCACGACACAATGAGGAGGTATTTAACCCTGCCTCAACACCGTAAAGAAACCTTTAAACAAACAAACACTTCATTACAGAAAGCCTTCTTCTCGGAGTAAAAAAAGGGCAAAACTTGAGTAATCTACTTAAATTTATAAGAAAATAAGATGAAACAGAACTGAAATCCCTTGATAAGTAAATAAAGTAAAATGAAGCCTTTACAAAACACTTTTACTGAAGCTACAAACTCAGAATTTATTTGTTTAAAGCTGCACACCTGATAAATAATCTGAACAGAAGCAGCTCGTTTGTGAAGTTTAATCTGAGAGTTCAGGATCATCACCAACACCTGTTAGTCTTTTACCAAATTACACTGGGATTAGGTTTCTAATGAGCTTTTCTTATGCAGAAATGGCAAAAACAATTATCGTTGTTTGAAAAAATTCTTAACCTGGTGGAAGTCTCTTGTCTCTACCTGTGTGTGTAACCATAGCAACAAGCACCCAGGCTGCTTTAAGGTTAAATCTGTCCGTTTCTGTGTTTTTAGAAGACTTTTTGATCATTCATTTGTGTTTTTCTTTTTGGTGTGTTTTCTTTTTGAGTGTTTTGTGATTTTAGGGTTTAGTTTCCGTTCCCCTGTCCCACCAGTTTGTTTATACCAGGACTTCTTAGTTCAGAACCTGCTCCTCAATCCAGCCACAATAACGCTACAATTCACTGCTAAAAAATGCTTTCAGAGACAGCAAGTGGAAAATCTAGAAAATGCTTTTCCCCCAGCCCTTTTCCCCCCACTATCTTCAAGGTTTTCTGATTTATTCGTGAGATGGGGTTTATAAAGCTCCACTGAAGATGAGGATTAAAATATATATTTGATAAAAATGAGATAAAAGCAAATGCAATCCGGAAGAGAGACCAAAACATTCAGTTTAAGAAACATGCAGCATAATGAAAAACAGAAATATGGTGTGAAACTGAAGTCAGGATTCATTCTTCTGAAGATAAAGCCTTTTAAAACAAAAAAATATTGCATTCAAAAAAGTCACTAATCCTGATATTTAGTGTCTACTGACCAACAACAAACAAGAAAATAGATGGAAAGGAGGCAAGACATGTTTAAAAAAAACCTAATAATTTGCTTTGGAAATCTCTCCAATCAACAGATTAAATGGTGACGACATAATCCGAGGTTTTATTAATTAGCTACAGTCAGTGTCTGTGATGAAGGTGCATCACTGTTGACTTGCTCTGCTCATATGTGAGAAATCTCCTGATATGGACTCGCTTATTGTAGTTTAAGAAAAACATCCCATCATCAAAAGTCTTTTTAGGAGGTCATTTCAGCAGAAGAACGCCAGACTGCACAAAATACAACAAACCAATGCCTCCTTTAGAAAATGTTTGACTTGTTGAGTTAAAGGGAAATCCTACACAGGTAAACACAGGTTTATCTTACAAAGTCAAGGAAAATTGGTTTTCTCAGTCTGAATAAATCCATCTCAGTATATTTTCTTAAAACTGGCAAACTTAAAAAAAAATTTTAGCAGAAGACTATAATCTGCTGTTTACATTTCAGTCATTCAAACATCTAAGCACACCCGATGAGATATGAGAGACATATTGATGAGCCTGTAAATCAGCAGATCACTGTGATGGGGTAGGCACTTTGAACCACAATAGATGCAAGCAGCATCCAACCAAAAAAAAAAACAACAACCAAAAATCAGCATCCTGTTTCCTAGCAACTGGGTCCCTCAAAGGCCTGGCTGTGTTTAAACCTCTAGATGAGCAGAGTTTGAGGAAATGAAGTGAACCGGGGATGTACATCAATGCTCAAACTGGACTTGGATAAAACGGAATAATTATTAAAGAAAGACGAGGAGGCACTTTTCTGCATCATCTAGATGAACAAGATCAATACAGGAACTATTCAGTCTTTCATGAATAAATATTCAGTTATAGGCCTAAATGTGGTTTAGTACAAAGCCGTCTTAAACAGAATAAGAGGCAGGAAAGCCTCACCAGATCTGGTGTTGTTCTGGTTATCTTCTTTTTGCAAGATCTCTCTCTTGGATAAGGGCATGCCATCCTCCACTGTTTGGCTGTGAGAGCCTGAGAAGGCAGATAATTAGCTACTAAAACAAAAAATGACATTTATACAAGAATTATAGCAAAAGTACAAGAACATTTGCATTGCTCTACTTTAGGGTTGCAGCCTGACGATGTCCTGTAGTATTTAAACGTTTATTTGCACCTGTAGGTTCCCTGAAGTGACAGATCCAAGCAGCTGTGAGCAGACCCAGTCCACCGATGAAGATCCGGGGAAGGAGCAGCGTCCGCCCGGGTCTCCCCGGAGCCTTCATCCCGCCAGCCGCGGCCGCTCGTCGGCTCTCGGATCAGATCATGCCCCAGCCAAGATCGCTCTTCCTATTCCGCCATCCGGGCGCCTTCGTTTATTTTTTAAATTTTCAAACCGGATCTAACTGGACCGTAGCTCTCTCTCTGATTTATCGTCTCCGGCTCGGAGCTCCAATCCGAGGTGAAAGCACCGCGGTCCGCCCCGGCTTCAGCGCGTCGGCATCCCGCTCCGGTGGAGCTCCAGCGGCCGCTTCGACGAGCTTCACCCTCCGGGCAGCAAAGCATCAGCGGCCGGCTTCTGTTTTGTTAACACCCCTCTGCTCAGATGGTCTCAGCAGCATCCTTCCTGTCCTGAACCTGATCCCGTTTCGGATGTTTCCCGACCGGGAGGGGGTGTTTTCCCTCAGCTGGGTGGGTCGACCAGCAGCAAAGCTTCCAGTCAGATTTGTGAATTAAAAACTAGCTAATTATAGTAGCTATCTCCCCTAAGGGCTGAGATTTATTTCAGGTCATTCGGATTAGAAATAATTTTGCTTAAATCATTCTAGTTTTAAAAGGTTTAAATACAAATGACTCAATCATTAAAGATAAATATATTTAATTTGAACTTAATGACTGAGCTTCTGGTAATATGGAATCATTACCCTAAAAAGATGTTCTATTTCTACAAACTTTGTGCTATTTTAGCCATTCAGCTCCTTCAGGAGATACATGCTGACATTAGTTTTTGTAACCTTTATACATTTCAAAATATTTCACTTCACTTACACATATTTCCCTATTAGCCTAAATACATTTAGATATATTCAGTTCCTCCAAAATCCCTCCTCTTTTTTGACTTTTTGCACCCCTTTTAGCAACAGTTCTGCTACTTTCAGCCAGCCTTTTGCTACTTTTTTCACTCAGCTAGCCCAACTTTTTTCATACGTATGGTGAACTTGTTGGTTTTTAGCCTCTGTTGACCATTTTGCTACTTTTGGCTTTACCCTCTCAGATTCAGCTTCTTCAATAAAGCTATTCTGCACTCAGCACATTACAGAAAATGTAAATTCTGCCATTAGAACTTCAACTTGCATTGAATATTCTTCAAGCTTCCCACAAAGTCCTTGTTTTGGAAAATAAGGTTCACTGATAAAGCTGCTGATAGGCCCTCAGTTATGTCCTCATTAGGTGTAACAGAATGATAGTCCATCACAGTTTGATGCAAGGTCATGCTGCTCTTTGAGTGATAAGACCGTCCAATTATGACAGTATTGGAGATTTTCTTTCTCACCGATTAGCTTGTTTAATGACGTCGTTTGACAAGCTGGACAGTTCCAACATAACGACAAGGCTCCAAAACTGCAGCAGCTTAATGTAACTTTACTTCAACTTTATTCATACATCTGACAATATGAATGAATCGTATTCTTTCCAGATATCGCACTGATCTGCTGCAGACAAAACAGACTTCGACATCAAGTTGTGGCTGGGAATTTGCACTGAACCAACATGTTGATATGTGATCAAACGGGAGGTAAAGTATCATAGTGCACACTGAAGCAAGGCTGTAACATGAGCCGCGCACTGCTCTGCAGAGTACTGATGGAAAATGGTTTTTTTGCGCAGCATCCCAAAATTATTAGGACGATAAACAAAAACACGACGATGCACTGCATGAACAGCCGCGCTCCGTAGATGGCAGTCTTCAAGGTCCAAGCAAACCTGTTGCGGCTGGGTAAATCATTAGACAAGACAAATACAAATCAGATACAAAAAGCAATACAAGACTGAAATGATAAAATATTTTGGAATGAGTTTTTGGTTTAAAGCGGACGTACCATGTAGTTTTACAGTTCTCTGTGAGACTTTGAGATTCCAGCAGCTCCTCGTCGTCAGTCCCATTCTGCAGACATGTTTCATGTACCACAGTCACTAACAAACGCAGCACGGGGTGGATTTGTGGTGGCACAAACTTGTGGTCACAATTGATATTACAGAATAATAAAATAGTTGTTGAAGTTTTAGGGACATGTAATTTAGGGAAATGTAATTTATAAAACTTACTAAGATTAATTAAAGAAACTTTGTATTATTATTCCTTTAAGTTAGGTCTAATAAACAAAAACCCAGATTATTATTTTTTACATGTTTTACCTCTTCAGAAGTCACTGGAGTAAGATCTTTAGAGTGTAACATGCTGGTTTTCATTTCAACTGATGAGACCATCATCTGAATTTCCTCTGCTAAGGACAGATGAAGGTTGACTGATCCCTCCTCTTCTCTCATCACTTCAGTGAAAACAGCACTGAAAAACACACAGCGACACACACTAAGAGTAATAAGTGCTTGTTCTACGTACACTAATCGTTTTAAAGGAATAAAGTGTGTGAGGATTACAACGAGGCTTCGTCTCGTCTGTCCTCCAGCTGCTGGGTCAGCTCCTGCTTCGTCAGCCGGAGGTCCTGAAGAAGAGGAACACAAGAAGATGGCTTTAACAGTTCAGACAAAAGAGAAAGATGATGCACTGTTGGTATACAGTCAATCATTTCTTCCGTAATAGTTCCTAACTTGTATTATGCATCCTAACAAGTCAATTAAAGCTCAACTCAATTATTTGCAACGCACTCATTGTCTCACAAAATGAATGAGCAAGAATTTAAATCCACGCCTACATTATTTAAAAAGAATGAAATGAGGTCCTGCACACAATTCAAGAATCAAAATATTCAGGCTTTACATTTCTGTCCCACGACTGCTAGAATGATTGCATTTCATTAATTTAGTCATTTTATTTAAAATAAATTGTACAAATAAAAACACATGGTCAATCTGAATAAAGTCCAAATATGTTTTAAATTGAGCAGGTATGAAGATTGTTTTTTTTACCTTTATGATGTTAGTATATTCCTCCACAGTTTCCTCCAGATGGTTTATTTGAAGGTTTTTCTGTCAGTCACAGACAAGACAAAGTGGTAAAACATTAAAAACAGTCACATGTTAAGGGGAAAGATTTCTATTTGTAGGACTCCTAATTTCCTACATTGTTTTGATGTTCTTACCTGATGAGTAACCTCATTTCTGCGCTGCAGCTCTATCTGAGCTTCTTCCATTTCAATCTGACAAAACATACGACATAATAACAAATCAGGACTTTTATGTCAATCTAACCAATACTGTAATGACTCACCACCTGATTTTTATTCACTTAGGCACTTCATAAATTTAGAAGCCCTGCGTAAATCTTTTCAAATGTGTAACTTTCAACCAATCCATGCTATAATAAGTGAAATGTCTCCATCAAATAGTTGAGACAGGCAGAGAGAAGTGATCGTATTTGTGAAAGTAACCTATTTTAGTGTTACCTCAAGGCTCTGAAATGCAGCCCTGATCTTGTTCATACTGATCTTGTCCTGGTCTATCTCTTCCTCCAAGTTCTTCAGCTGAAAGTGTAAAAAACACATTTAAAATGCAGAGCTTGTTTTTTTAAACACTACCGTGAATTGTTTTTTAGCAGGTTCACTAGATCAAAATCCCATCAGCCAACCAGGTTAAAGCTGATTTTCCACAGACAAATTGTCTACTTTTATCTTCTAAGCAAGCAGCACCATTATAGAAAACAACTATTGCTATAAAGTTATGCAAAAACCAAGTAACAAATCTACCTTTGTAGTTAATTTCTTGTTTTCTTCTTTCAACAGAGTTGATTTCATCTCCTGAGCAAAAACACAGAAAGTCAAAAACATGACCTGATCCTTTTATCCACATGGTATTTTTTATGTCAGCCTGAGTGTGACAAATCCAATTTTTCTGTTAACAAACCAGATCCTGAATCTTTTTTTCATTGCTTCTATTTTCATTGAGCTCACTGGGCAGCAGGTACCCATAAGGCTCTGCTTCGACCTGTTGCGTCTCACTGATGACCTTCTCCAGCCTGCAGATACGCAAACACCACGTCTTACAAAACTCATGAAAGCTGTGATGCGCAAACATTTCAAAACCCACCAGTGAAACAATGAACAGACAAACGAAACAATAAAATGCATCCATTCTAAAATGATGCATATGGACGTACAGTTTCACTTGTTTTTTGAGCGTGGCATTCTCAGAGCGAAGCACTGCCATGTCATCATCTGCAACCTCCAGCCAGTGTCTCATCTCTGCATTCAGTTCCCTCAGTTGACACTGATTGTAATCCAGCTCAGCAATTTTCTCCAGCATCTCCTTTCGCGATCTTTGGGGGGGACACCATAAAAATAGATATTGTATAATATTGTATACAGTTTAATCATTCAACTATTTATGTGTGGGTTGTTTTCAGGAAACCTTACTCACATATTTTCCTCCATCCTGCTTGCTGTTGGCTCACTCCTCCTTTAAGCTCCAAATCAAGGTAAAAGCTTAAAAGTTGTACATATAAATAATTAAGAGTTTTCATTTTTTCCTTTTAACCCCAATTTATTTTTTACTAAAGGACAAAGAGTAACTATGAGATAACAAATACTCATGCCAGGATAGCACACAATGTACAAACATAACTAGTAGACAGTTTTGAAATAGAAATATGCCAACATTTACATGCTTTTTTGAACACAGGTTGTGGGGGAGGTGTCACAATATAAATCTGTCACACCTAATCTTGAAGTAAACATCTGACATAGGGATGATTTAGAAACATTTTGTTAATACTTACTCCAAATAAAAGCTGGAGTAGGACGACTGCCGTAGGTAAGCTAATTAATTTGATAAAGTACACCTGACCTGAAGAAAAAGTAAGCTGCTACAGTTATTAACATGGGGTTTAATATATGTCAAAGAAAAATATTTCTACAATCTAGACTTAAAAAAAGACTAACACTTAAGATATGCTACGCTAGTGACTTTGATAACCAATGATAACCTTTTTAAAGCTATGCTATGCTAATGACATAGCTAGCTAATAAACGTTTTAAGCTATGCTATTTTTGTCAACAATAACGGTTGTTGGTTAGCATTTAGCGAGTTGCACAAACCGCACACTTCGTTGCGATAATTTTAATCTTTCGCTAACACTTCTCCACTTTTTAGAATATAAATTGCCGATAAAATGGTCTTACCAAGAAAAGTTACACCTCGGATAAATCACACATTATACAAGTTTCGATGCTGTAAATTAGCAAACATACTGTCTCACACTGGCTAAAGTTTCAGCTAGAATACAATTTTTCTGTTTTCTTCAGTCAAGCATGCATGTTCAAGTCAACTAAAGCGGCACCAAATAATTCCTAAATCCAAATGTAATTTTAAAATCACATCTTATGTTTTTGAAAACACAAAATGGGGAGAAAAAAAACAAATAACAATAAAGTAGTATACCATCATTCAAACAATTTAATGTTGCATGTTCAAACCATAAAACCCAACATCACATAAAGCAGCCATATAAACAATAAGACATTTCAAAAGGATTTTTGGCTTTAATACAAATTTAACAACACAAAGAAAAACCTGTCAAAACAAATTGTAATAATGAACTCAAGGCATGAAAATCTAAAATAAAAGACAAAGTAGTGCAAAGGAAAATCAGTGAAATAATGAAAATCCAGCTGGCAAAAAGTAAAAAAGGATAGGCTGAATAACTCAAAGGCCACATTACAAACTGAACTGAAGCAGGTGATAAGATACTCCAAAAATATTTAAATTATCAGCTCCAGAAATACCTTAGAAAAAATAAAACTGTAAACAGATAAAAAAAACAAAACACAGTTGTTTTGCAAACAATTGTAGTCTACAGTGAGTCTGACAAAAGAAGTTATAAAGATTAGAATACTGTCAGTTTAATTGGTGGATAATAAAGAATCAGGGCATCCCTAAATGACTGAAACATCAACAAAATGTAAAATATGGAGACTGTTCAAGTAGAACTGTCCCACACAGATTTTAAATACTGTTTGTTACAATTAAGAGGTTGGTGTAACTAAGTCAGCTGTTCAGAAGTTGATGTGAAGAATCATGTTGTCTAATTAGTAACAGTGCATGTGAGATTTAAATTCTGGTAGTGTAGCTAACATTTTTTTTTAGAAATTCCAGAAAAATAAGACTTTTTCACCATATCCATCAGCCCTACAACCCCAAAAGTCATTGTTAGCCTGCAAGTTTTTTTTAATTAATAAAAAAATACATTCTTATGTATGTATCAGTGCTGTTCTGAGACATTGTTAGTGCTCCTGTTGAAAACTGTTTCTTATTGTGTAATATTCAGAAGCAAGCCTCATTCAGTGCACAGATTATCTTCAGATCAACATCTCATTTCTGTCTCGGCACAGAAACAAAGCTACAGCAAAATCACTGGAGTATAAACAGAGGTCATCTTCCCTGCTCCCGCCTCTCTTGGTACCATTACCCACCACCATTAAAGCAAAGACACGCAGCCTGTTACGACCTCTGTTACTTGGTGGGCTCCAGCGATCCTGTGACCTCAAAATTCATCCCGTCTCCGGGTAGCGGGGATGGGATGAGCGGGGAGAGCCAGCAGAGGTACCAGCGAAGTCCTAGCATGTGACGCAGGTTACCTAAGACTCCCAGGTTGTAGGGCCGGCGAGATGAGAACCACTCCCTTGTGGTCTGACCGCGAAACAGCAGGAAGAGATGGAAGAAGAAGAAGGCGGATACCAACAGGAAGCCCACTACACATGTGTCAGCGATGAAGGCGAAAGCAAAGGCGCGTGCTGAGACTTGGCCTACAGAAGGAAGGAAAAGTAGATTTAAGACTTAATTGTCTATCTCATCATGGCTACACTTGCCAATAATAATAATTTATTGTAGAATTTTTATATTTGGGATAGCCTCTAGTATTCCTACTTGAAAACAGCTGGGCGAAACATATGTGAACAAAGAACCATGTGACAAAATGTAGTTGACAGTTTGCTTTAAAGCTACAACAAAATGGACAGGGTATGGGATCATACCTGAAACAAGCATGATCCAGGGTATGAGCAGCAGCAGAAGGCTGTGCAACGTCACGCCCTCCTTCAGTATGACGAGGAAGACCTCAGCGTTCATCACCATGGCGTAGAGGAGCCCCGACCACATGAACAACAAGCAGCTCACAAAGTAGCGGTAGTTGCTGTAGCCGACGCACTGGCCAAAAAAGACGCAGTGGTGGTCCCTCCGCAGCACGCACACCTTGCAGTCGAAGCAGTGGGAGCAGCGTGGGGGAGTGTGCGTCTCGCATGTGTAACAGTATCTGTGTTACAAAAGAGACAAAAGTTTATTTATTGCGGGATATGTAATAATTGTTAAAATTGCTCTATTATTTAGAGAAAATTATTATAAAAAATTTACATTTTGTACTTTAGGAAAAAAAGAAAAAAGTATGTGGGTGTTCAAGAGGTTTAATTATTTTATACCTTTCTTCTTTATATACCATATAAGCCCGTTTCTGCCTCTCTGATTAAAAAAAAAAACTTTAATTCTGACATGTTAAGTCATAATTCTGAAATGTGTCAGTCAGAATTTTAAGATAGCATCTCTCTTTTATATAACTCTGTATTAACCCTGCACATTTGTCACAGTCCAGCAAATCTATTTCGAACTGCAATAAAATAAACTTTCATCGACATGATGAGGAAATAGTGATGACAAGCAGCAGCATCACTTATGCAACCCAGGTGTAAATAAATAAAAACAAGCTTTAACACAATGTTTCTTTACCTCCACCCCTGCCCCAGGCCATCTCCTCCCAAGAACACCCCCTTGATACTGGGGTTGGTTTTTAAAAAGAGAAAGGCGTTCCAGCAGATGTTCCCCAGCATGAAGTACTGAGCCAGCAGGTGCACCGTCTTCCACCAGACGGACCACTCCGTCGTTTTCTGCTCCGCCTCCAAAGGAGCCTCGACCAGCACAAGGTAGTTCACCTCCCCGGTGATGGAGAACACCAGGAATGTGTTGAGGAACACGGGCAGGTGTTGACAAACCTTCTCAGCCCTACAGAACAAAGTGCTGGCGAAACCAGTCATGTTTCGAGCTCGTCCACCTCCTCAGCGTAAAACACGAAGGAATTATTTTAACGACGCACAGCTAGCTGTATTAGCTAGCAAAAAAAAATAAAAAATACAGGTTACCTTCCCGCGCGCCTTTAAAACAATTTTTGGAAACCAATAAAACTTCTCACGTCATCGGGAGAAATTATCGTACATACAAAATAAAATACAAAGAGGTTAATATGTGTACAAGTTTTTATAGTTTTTCATTCAGTCGCTGCGGTTCACAAACATCACGTCCGCGATTTGGTGTTGCGTGATAATAAAACCGGAGTGCAACAAGACTATGTAGTTCTGCCCCTCCCCAGAAACGTCTTCATTACACTGACAATTTTCTTGGACTTTGCACAAAATTTGCTTGTTTTACTTCGCAGTTATTTTTTGTTGCTAATATAATATACAGTACCCATTCTAACTAGCACCCACATCTTTCACCCTAAATGTTAAATACTTTTTCTCTACAGTAAAACACAGCCTGCAGTAAAAAACAAAACACAACAAACAAAAATAAAAAAAACCCTAAAAATCCCATTCATATGAAGTTTTAATTTAAAATGTTTCCAGTCACGTTTTTCTAATTATTTATATTTTATTACTATTCAGGGTTAATTCAGTGCTTATTCTCTTAAAGCTAAAGTAATAACTAAACTTGACATTATCTTATAAACTTTGACAAAGAATTATTCAGAATCATTTTGATCATAAAGAGAAGGCAGTTATTTTTAAGTCAGTTGTGCCATATTCTATGGTCTCGATAAAACCTTAAATTAATATAGTTTAACAATCTACCTGTGTTTGTCAGACTGTGAACTTAATTGTATGCTACGAAAAAAACATTTTGTGATTAGGTTCCATCACAATGAGATTTAATCATGTATACAAAAATAAATACTTTGTGGACGTAAAAAGAAAGTGTACTTAGTTTGATATGTGAATCTGGTCCCTCCCCCTCCTAAAGCGTGTTCTTTAATCCCTGATAATCTCTTCATCCAAAGAAAGCTGACAGTCATGGCTGGACCTGCAGAGAATTCACTGTCTCTTGGACAATGGACCCAAAACAAGGAAAATACTTTCACAAAACAACACGGTGTAAAGAGCAGGTAAGACACCTAAAGAGTAATTGTTAAGGCATTACAGGAATATTTTACAGAAGGCAAAATAATAGTAACTTTAAAACTGCAATAATTTGTGTTCTGTGACATGTTTTTTAGGAGTGTTAGTTTAAAGGAGCTTGGGCTTGTTTTTCCATCTCGTTTCCCACTGTGTTTTGCTCATGCGCTCATCTCTTTCTGTTCTGTAGCAGAGCGATGCACCTTCAGCTGTATTTGCAGGAGCTGAAGGACAGAGAACGCCAAGCTCAAGAGCACAACTCACAGCTGCTGCAGCAATTTGAGAAAGCCCAGGACGCCCTGAAAGAGATGCTGGCCCACATTGCTGCCATGAAAACCATCAGGGTGAATAAATACAAAGAACACACACAAACACAGGCTTAATGATTTATTTATTTTTTACAAAGTTAGTCAGAAAAGGCACGTTTGGTGGTTTTAACAGCCGCTCAACCTTCTCTCTGTAAAGCACTGGTGACATTTTGACATTCTGCAGATGGAGTATGAGAGATATCTGGAAGACAACTCCTCCCGCTGGCAGCTTCAACTCCAGGAGCAAACACAGGCTGTTCAAATGAAGGTGCAGTCATAGAACTGTATGTAGAAACAACATGATCCTTTGTTAAAGTAAACCAATGTGGCTTTAGTCGTGTATTTCCTCTACAGCGGATGGTCGACAGTCTGGGGGCTGTGATGGCATCTACAGTGGACATGCCGTTGCTTTCACAAGGTTTGCTTCTTTTCTCCTTTTTGTTAATGTGTGAAATCAGCATTCGTGCAATTGTTTTCATGCTTATTTCTTGCAATCTAACTACTTATTGGGTTATTTTAATTATTCATATCTAAAATAAATTAAGTTCATTCATGAGATGGGTGCTATGGTTTTTGTGACTAATATTTCAGATTTAAGTTTATTTACAAATATTTTCCCCATAGAAACAGAAATCACTTGTTTCTTCAGAAACATTTCTTTATTGGAAATCTGCTTGATTTTAGTCTTAGTTTAACTTTACCTTTTTGCTACTATTCTGCTATGCTAATTGAGCCTTTAGCTTCTAGATAGCCTTTTGAGACATTAGCTAACATTTTGTTACTTTTGAGATTTAGCTTATGTTTCACCACTGTCATTTTTAACAATTTATTTTCCGCCTCTTCAGCAAAAACATTGCATCTTTTGCGTTAAATGCATTTTCTTTACTTTGTAATTAGTTATGCTCCAGCCTCACATGCGAGTTTCTGCCTCAGCCATCTCTCATTCACAGGTCCTTCAAATCACAAATCCTTTGCCCCTCAAGTGTGTTCCACTCAAGAAAAGTCTGATTATAACCAAAATAATCCCTCCCATCATCCCTACACTCAGTCCTCCTGCTTGACCCCCAGTTTCCTGAGAGCCTCTCACCAATCCCACAATCCATTTCTTTTCCCTTCACACACCTTCTTACACCCTCTGTCCCAACCCTTCACCTCCACACCTGGTCATCATCAGACGTGGTCCAGGCAGGACGATACAGGGGGAGATTCTGGGCCCTGTGCTGCTGGGATCTCCTCAGGATCTCTGGGCCAACTCCACACAGAGAAACCTCCTGCATCAGGGGTTCCACAAACTGGAGAGGAACACGATGGTGGAAGCACAAGCTGCGTGTCTCCTGATTTGGACATTAAGCCAGGTAAGAATAATTAAAAAAAAGACCTCAGTCTGCATAAGTGTATGAATTATGTCAATGCTTGTTAACGATCTGCGTGCAGTTCGTCTGTTCAGCAGTCATGCAGAGAGCAGTGAAAGTGACAGCGATTCAAGTCTGACAAGCAGAGAAAAGACAAAGAAAGAGAAGAGAAGGAAGCAACATTCACCCTCTCAAAAGTGAGTTATTCTTGAATCTAAATAAACATCTGCAGCGAGTAAAACAAACTGTTTGTGAACTTGAGCAGAAGTAACCTCTCAGAAAGTAATCATCAGTTTTACAGCTTCAACTGAATAACATGAATTCTCTGACCTTTTCTCTGTTCGGCCATCTAGGCCAATGGCCACTGCCTCCTTTTTACTACCACAAAGCTCAGAAAGCAACCCCTCCTCTGAGGAACGCAGCACCAAAGAGCAAACCAAGAGAGATGAAGAGGAGAGTCAGCATTCTCATGAAGAAGAGGGCAGTTCAAAGGAAAAGTCTCCAAGTGAGAAGGTGGAGGACCAAAGTCATGCTGACGAATCAGACAGCAGTGGTGCTGAGCAGGAACCAGGAAGGAGAAAAATAAAAACTGAAACTAGATCTGAAGAGGAAACAGATGATCAAGAACAAAGCAGCATCAAAGGAAAGGGTGGAAACAGACAGAAAAACCCAGGATCTGGAGATCAGGAAGAAACAGAAAACAGCCAGAGTGAGGAACAAGGCAGTGATGAGGAGGAAGATGACTATGATGAAGATGTTTCTATAACAGGGAAAACAGAACAAGAAGCCGAGGTTAGGATGGAGGATCAGGGAGAGGATGAGCAACAAAAGCAAAGTTCTGCATCCTCACAGGACGAAGAGGAGGACGGGAGTGAAAGCAGTGAAGACCAGGGTGAGGATACGGGAGAAGAGAGTGAAGATACAGAAGATGTTATCATCGCTCCACAGAATAAAAGGTAAGATAGAATTAATGAATTAATATTTGTAATAAATAATGTCATCTGAATGAAATATATTTTTTTATTTAGGTCTAAACAGATCCAGATTATTTCTGAAGTAGCTGAAGATGAGGAGAATAAAACCCAATCCTCAAAGGAAATCAGCGATGAAGATATTGAGAATCTTCTTGCACCTCAAGAGCAAACAGAGTAAGTATTCTCACTTTCAGGGATACATTAATTCATGAAAAATGACTCATCTCAATTTGAATTGAAATTTTAGAGAAAAAGATTTAAAAGCCGACGAGGAGCCCAAAGGTAGAATATCATGACAAAGTCACAAAAATCTTATTTGTAGATTGATTCTGAATATTTTTCTCATTTACTTTACAGCGATTTATCACAAAATGGATATCTTTCAAGTGGTGAAGGAGAAATCTAAGACAGATGATAAAAGGGACTCGGATGAGTTTGATCATTTTTACGACTAAATGTTTACAGGAATAAAACATGCGAAAATGCCTTCGGTTAGAAAAAAAGTGTTTTTTTAAAGGATGAAGAATGTTTTATTTGTTCAATAATTTTTTCCCTGTCAACTTATAATACACGAGAAATAAGAAAAATGTGAGAAAAACTTTAATAGCATAAAATAATAAACGTGAACCAGAACAAAAACCTGCTCCAATCATATTTTATTATTGCTTCTGTATGTAAGTGATTGACAGCCCAGCAGAGAACGGTACACACCCAAATGTGTGGAATATAAAAATAAGCCTAAAATATTGTTTAAAGAGAACAGAGTAACTTTTTGCTATATTTTTTTTTATCAGTTTGAGCAAACAGGAACTGATCGTAATAAAATCGGTTCTTTTCAGGTCACATCTCGAAATGTTGTCTTCCTGTCAGATTTTCACCACCTGAGCAGCCAAACAAGGACTCGCTCTCTGTCCGTCCTCTGAGGCAGCGCTGCGGCCAATGAGCAGCCGGCCATAAGTCCCTCCTACCTGACCTTTGGTCAGCCGCCCAGGATTCACACAAACACAACCGACCACATCCTGAGGATTGAGGGAAATTTTTAAAAAATATTCTAAATATGTAAAAAGTTTAGCCAGTTTCATGCATGTAATGTTCTGTACCTTTACAAAGTAACGCAGTTCAGAAGGAACGATGAGGACGTCAGGCGTGAACGGCATCTGTCCGAAGCTCTGGAATTTCTCGTAATCCATGTTCACCTCCTCCGCCGGCGGGTACAGAGGATAGTAACTGCAAGTCGAGTCAAAGTAGAAGCAATTAAACCACGCACCTCCAGTAAAAAAAGAAAGAAATCTATCTTAATAATTTTAGGATTTTTACTTCCTCTGGGTCAGCATGTGCTTCAGGATGCGTGAGAATCTGTCCGAGCTGGTGCCGCTGCAACACAAACACTCTTTTCAGTTTCACCTCTGAAGTGCTGGAAACTACTTGAAAATTGCCATCAGTGCTGTACTTTATATTAATTAGCACATTAAAACATATAAAATGATCAAGTCTGTAATAAAAAAAGACCACAAATTCCATGTTAATTAACCAATTCTGCTTGCAAGATCTAAATTCTACGTCCTCACCAGCTGATCTCTTCTGCACCCATGTGGAACAAGATGTCTGTGGACGTCAAGCCGAAGGTCACCCCATTGATCAGCAGGGAGCAGGGGTCAGGAACCAGGGTGACACGCTGCATAGAATAATGAATGACAATGTTAGAATGAGCATT
>JAVKLF010000161.1:13340976-13366166 GCA_034783495.1 Millerichthys robustus | reverse complement strand
CACATAAGAGAAATAGTAAACAATACTCACCAAAGTGAAACATGCAAAAATGCTACTGAGCTACTCAAAAAGAAAAAATACTTAAGTGAAAAAGGGCACGAGTCACTCGTGACTGATGTTCAAACAGTAGAAGTGACATAAATGAGATTAGTTATAAAAATAAATGTCAAACGTGTCAGTAGTTACTCTTGCATGTTAGTAGAATATATAAGAGAAAAAAATAACAACAGACTATTGAATATGAAGATACACTATTGTAATGTTGCAACATTTAAAACTCAACTAAGGATAATGAAGGCATATTTGAAAGTTTAGGGTGAAAAGGCGGGCTGCATATCAATTCCAAACTTTACACAATGACATGACTTCCTGGATGAAATTGCCCTTATCCAAATAAAACAACACGTCACTGAAGGTTTCAAAGAGCGAGAAGGTTACACGATTCTCTGCAATTGCTTTTTCTGAATCACTCTTTCATTTGATGAAAAAAACTAAAAACATTTGGAATATAATGGATATTTTTTTTTATTATATTTTGAAATCTGGTAGGACTTCTGCTGCACAAATACATGAAGTGTTTTGTGCACACTAATTTAGAACTGTGCTCAAGTGTAAAAATTTGACTTGGCTTGGTAATCTGTGCCTGAATGCACACTCCCCTTCGTCTCTCTGTTGACAGGATGAATGGATGAGGAGGGACAGAGCATCTTTTGTTTCAAAATCTGCGACTGACCTATGCTTTAAGAGAATTATCCCAGCCTGAATTCAACTGATGTTTCTGTTTGTTTGAAAGCAGAGCATAAAGTATTCAAACATTTTCTATGGGGAGAAGATAACTATGAGAGGGGGAAACGAGTTAATATTGGCCTACTTTCCCCAAAATACAGTATATTAACTCATTTGCACTCAATGCAAATTATAAAATTACACATTGAAAAGGTTAGGCTATCCCTAACTATAATCAACGATTTACTATAGGCTAGTAAATCAATAAATAGCATAGGGTAAATACTTAAATGAAATACATTCTAAGTGAATGTTTTAAAAATATACTAAGGGTCCTTAGATAAGGTGTCAGTCCTTAAATGTATTTTTCTTCCTTAAACATAAAAAATATGTTTGTAAACTTGCATTTAGCTCAGGTCCAGCTAGATTATAAAACTGAGAAAACAATAACTTTAAATGTAATAGGCCTAAATGAAATTCTTTTTCAAGTACTGCTTTGAAAAAAAAAAGCTGAATATGTCAGATGAACCCAAAATGACGGAATATGGTAATTATTAAAACGATAATCAAAAGTAGCCATTTAGGCATTTCTTGTCTGCCGGTGCTGTGCTGAAAAAAGAACCCCCGTCGTGAAGCGCCCCCAGTTCGGCGCCGTTAGCACTCGGGTGTTTCCGTGAAAGGACACGAAGTACTAACTCGTACAGATACCAGCCGGTGATGGAGTTCCGCCATTGGTTCCAGCCGTTTGTCCGCCGCCGGGGAGAGGAGGCGGGGGCGAGCTGCTCAATGACGGGCTAAACCCATGTTGACAGTTGGGACACGACACAGCCCACGGGTGGAACGCACACACACAGGCCTACCTGTACGTTGCTAGTACCGTGCGACATAATGTCACGGGAAAGAGGAGGAGCAGGAAATTATTTCTTGCTAATACACCGCCCGCGAGATGCCGCGGACCTGGCGGTGCGGACTGCGTGACAGGACAACGCTGTGGGTGTCGAGCCGGAGCGGACGCATCGAGCGCGGCGGAGCCAGCACAAGTAAATAAACGGTTTAAGTCTTTACAGGTAGTTCCCGAGAACTTGTGTTCAAAAAAGGAGGACTCAGGCCGGCGAATTCCTGGAAACACGGATCTCCGACAGGAACGACAAATGCAGCATTTGCGTGCTGGGGTTTATTCTCCGAAGTTGCCGCTCAGACTTTGGCTTCCAGCAGCGTGTAGGAGGCTCGTGTGCCATTAGAAAACCATCGGTTCAACACTTTTGACAGACAACCAATCAAAATCTGTTGTTTAAACCGCTGCTCGTGTGTCACTGACCCAAATCCCATGCATGAACATCAAAATCCAACAGTAACCTCTCCTCCAGACCAGTCAGCATGGGGACCAACGGGCTAGACAGTCAAACGCAGCCGTCCGGCGAAGCGTCCGAGACGGAGCAGCAGCGGGCTTCAGAGCCTCGGATGGAACCGGCAGATGCTCCACTCCGAGCAGACTGCAGCAAGCAGGCGGAGGAAGACGGCGTGGTGCAGCTGACCGAGGACGGGTCCAAGCCGCCCCTCTCCCAGGTCTCGCCCGATGCAGAAGAGCAACCTGGAGTTCAGGTGAAGATGCCCGACCACGGAGCCGGATTCGTCCCGCCCGAAGGGGGCTGGGGCTGGCTTGTGGTTTTTGCGGCCACCTGGTGCAATGGGTCCATCTTCGGGATTCAGAACTCTTTTGGCATGTTGCATTCGATGCTGGTGGAGGAGTACGACAGCACGTCCCAGTTTAAAGTGGGTGAGTGTAAAGTCAAACACATCAACAACAAGTGGTCCCGGGGTGCAGCAGGTGGGACTGCGATCAGAAAAAAGCGGGAAGAACTGAGTCTGTGATTGAGAGAAACCTATTTTTACCAGTAGTTTGTGTATGAAACTCACCTCAGAGTTTCAAGAGGGGGGGAAGGGATGTCACTACATGCTCCATCAATACATTATTGTGTGAATGCAGATTCAGCATCACACTATATGTTGTTTTTCAGTAAGTTTTGTTTTTGCAAGAGTCATATTGCAAGCTTAGTGCTATCATATTTTAAAATTTTCATCTCATTCAGAAGATGTGTTGTATAACTTTTGGTCTTTGTAACTTTTATACTTTTCAAAATGTTTATCACTTAAGTATACATATTTTCATTATAGAAATGCATTATGATCTCTTTGGCTCCTTCAAAAACATTATTGTCTGCTTCAGCCTGCTACTCTTAGGTTTTAGCTACTATTCTGCAACTATTTGCTGTTTTTAGCTTCTTTGTTTTTGTTGTACATAGCTGGTAACAACTCAGTTTCAGCTTCTTGAGCAAATCTCAGCAAAGTCCTCCAGCACTCAGCATCACTCTGCATTTTAACAGAAAAATTAGATTTCTATAGTAAGATTATAAATTGCTTGTTATATGCATATTTCACACTAGTGTTTTGGTATTTTTTTTAATACTTAACATTGGTTCCCATAAAATAAATGAAATATAACCGGGATATTAAAACCTTAAAGATTTGGACTGTTTACTCCCAGTAATTGACCCAATGTGCGACAAAGAAACTGCTGTTAATCAACAGGTAATTATCATCATTCTCCACTTCTTCACCAGTAAAAGTTCAGATCATTTGTCATTTAAAAAAAAATTGCTATTGTGTATATATGTTCCACTATAGTAAATTAGCAGTTATGGGAACTCCTGTTTGGGATGGGCTTCCTTCCTTCGTGCTTTGTTCCCCTACTCATTCAATAACACGAGTGGGTAATTTTATTGTTCATGTTCCAAAATCACGACAAAGGTGAAGGCCAGTGAAGATTAATCTGCCTAATGTAGATTACAAGGGGGAAAAAGAAATAAAAACTTCTTATGTACATATTTTTTTGATCATGTAATTTGTTTTTTAAAAGTTGTAAATCGTTGGGACTGGTAACGTCACATTACTTTAATGTTTTGAAGGTGCTGTCAAGGTCTTCATTTCTGTTTTTGTTTAACATTTTGGACTTTATTTATCTCCAGCAGCTATTTTTCAGGCCTACTCGCATATAAAGAGGATTAAGTCAATATGCTGAGGCTATAATTGACAATAAAACAGGAAGATAAATAAAAAGTTGAGTACCTACGTTATAAAAAGGTAAATACACATAAAAAGTCATTTTATTACTAATTCATTAGTCAAACAAGGAATGTGATCATAAAGAGTGCAGTTGAAAAGACCCGATTAGAAACCATGCCAGGTATTTAATAAGCCTTCAGGAGTAAACAAAAGAATGTGGAAGGTACCTCAGGGGTATCATGGAGAGAAACAGAGTTTGTTTTTACAGTAAAATAATTTACTGTGTGGAAGGTGAGTGGGTTTGCGAGACACATATGGTGTTGTTTTGCTCTGTTTGGCACTCTATTATTCTTGATGTTGCCACATGGCTCAAGAGCTTGGGAGTCCTATTTTTTGTATGTAAAATAAAACAAGAAAAAAAAAAGAAAAAACCCAAAACAAAACTTGCTGCTTTAAGGATCCATGTGAAGTGATCTCCTTGGCGGTGACTGAACGTGGCAGAGACAAGTTCAAAACGCCGCTCACTGTGTCAGTTGCACGCCGAGTTTGCTTGCAGAAGAAAAGGCAGTGCACGAGTAAGGGATTAATTTCATTTTTATTTATGCGTGAAATCGGTTTCATCTGGAGGATATGAAATGGAGCAGTTGGTGGATCGCAGTGAGACAAAAATCAAAATGATGGAAAGAATGTGTAGGACAGCCTCATTATATGTTGTTTAGTCAAAGTGTAAATATTATCAGGTTGTTTTGTCCATAGTCCAGTGGTGGTGAACTCACGAATAAGAAAAAAGTCAGAAATTGCGAAATATTTCCAAAATTGCACAAGTTGCTGCTCCAAATATTTGGTTATTATTGTGATTACGCCACTGTTGTCTTTGTGCGGCCTTGCTCTGTGTTCTTTGGCCTGGCCTTTGTTAGTATTTGGGTAAAGTTTAACGTTGAAAGTCTGTTTGAAATGAAGTTAAAAGTTGTTGCACGACATCTCTCGTACTATTTGCGGCATTGTTGTGTTTTTGGTGCAGCCATGTCAGACAGGTTGGTTTGTTGATATTGTGGCTTACAGTTGATCGTTTCCTGTAGGTAATCTGGAAGTACAAATGAGTCATCCTGCCAGGACCTTATTCAAATTTTGCACAGAGTCACGAAACCAATGACATAAAAGAATTTAGGACACTTTTTCTTTTTACCTCCCCAAGGGTGCAAATACACACCCTTTTGTTGGCAGTTCTAAAGAAGAGTCTAGAGGAAGTGCTTAAATGGCAAAAGTTACAGGCAGTAGGTGATCTGTTTTGTTTTTAAGCAGGGGTGATTGTTTAGGAGAAGAAGCCTTCAGGGGCTTCCTGGCTCCTGCAAGGATTCTTCCAGTCACTGGCACGCTGTTGGACTATGTGTCTCCGCTGCCCAGGATCTCTGCAGCATCTCCGGGGCAGTTTGAAAAATCTCAAGCTGGCAGATTGGAGGGCTTTGTAAGATTTTTGGCATTCCAGAGGGCAGGGGAATGGGTTCAGTTTGGATCAAAGACTTAAAGAGCCTCCACTCACTTATAAGCATATACATGCAGATAAGCAGGCGTGCGGTTTTTGCTACTTTGAGAAAAAGAAAAGTAGTTTTGTTCAAGCAGGAGGAGAAAAGCATGCATTGCAAATATGCACTTGAATGCTGGTTAATTGTAAAACCTTAAATGGCTATTTTTTGTCAGGAATTTGAGCAGGAGAAAAGAAATGATTTTTAAAAAGTACATCAGAGGAAAGGAAGTGTTTTATGTGGTTTCATCTTCAGGGTCTGTGACAGTGTGCTGTTATGAAAGTAATTAATGTAAAAAATAAAACAAACATGTTGCATGTAGCACATTAAGCTTTAATATTTCTTTAAACTCACGAACCCCAAGCTGAGCGCTTTCTAATTGTGCCAGAAGCAGACGTTTGCGTGCACTGACAGCTCAGAGTATGTAATGGTCTGTCAACATCAGAAAGAGTTTCAGTGTAATCTGTGTGTGGCAACAAGAAAAACAAGTTAGGATCATCTAAAGATACCTGCTGTCCAAACTGGTTTGTGAGCCGAGGCTGTTATAAGATATTCCCTCTGTTGTCTGTAACAGATGGCACCCTTGCTCAACACTTTTTGTCAACCAATAACTTCACATCCCGATCCAATGATCCATATGTCGATCAGTTAGTGACAGAACTGGTTCTGAAACGAGAAAGTACTGTCAGATAATCATGAAGAGGTATTTTTTGTGAACTGACTGCTTTGTCAGTTCGCAACGAAGCTAAAACCTTAGGTGATAATGTTTATGCTTGTTTGTGTGTTTGTATTTCTACCCGTTACCAGAATTCCCATGGAAGACTTTTCATGAAACTTTCAGTAAGTTTTCATTGGCTGTACAACTACAGCTGATTAACTTTTAAAGTAAGTGCAGTGTAAGATGGTCACCACAGATAATCCGTATTAGCCAACACAAAAAGAACAATAACTCAGCCAGTTTTACAGATCTTGAGCTAATATTTGGTAGTAGCTGACAGTCATCCCCAACACGTACTCTGGATGTAACATTTTGCAATATTATATACTGTAAAACCTGGTGTATAGTCCATGAGAAAGGAGAAGTTGTGTCTCGCTGAAGTGGTTGTGTGACGACAATTGCATAGTATTTCTTTTCGCATCCCTGGCTGAAACGTCGTCTTGTGCATTGCTCCCTGACAGAACTAGTTTTTCACAGGTTTCACTTCAAGTCTTGTGATTGGTCAGAGCTTTATTGGGGTGTTTGTTTGTGAAAAGTGTCTGCAGTACGCTGCTCTCATTTCTGTTCTACTGAGGATCGACTAGCCGAGGCTGTTAGAAAATACAGACGTTTTTACAATTAGCTACAAAATAGTTCAATGAACTGAAAATATGAGCTTGCATTATGTTACACAAAGAAAAGTAGACTTTAAACACAAGTAAATTGTCCTGCTTGAAGGAGCATAAAGAGGAGAAGTTAAGTTTGAATACAAAATGAAATGTATGCACCTGTCAAAGTGTAATTTCTAAATGATGGCTTTCAGGCTCGAAATATCCCTGCCATCAATAATAGCTTTTTTCCTTGATAAAAAGGGGTTGCTATATTTTAAAATGATTTTTCTTCTTTAGTTTGATTTCCCCAATAATAACGGGACTCTTTATGACATGCAGTTTTTGACAGAAATAGCACATATGTCATATAATCACGATTGTTCCAGCTTGGCCACCTGCTGTCTGCTTTTTGTTGGGCCTTGAGGAAATGGCTTTCCATATCAGGCCTACGACCCTGTAAATCCTCGTGTCCATTAATAGGGGCAAAAACATGTATGTCTATTGTTTTCTTTTACAGTGAGAACCCCAGACAATGCCAACAACAATCCGGTACATTGTTTCTTGAAGGAAAGAAACTTTCCTCTTGAGTCTGCCTTGGCTCCAAACGGTGTTGTTAGAGAGCGTTTAGACAATGATGATTGTTTTGGCAACTCAGGATTTAAATTAAACGGTGATTAGGAGTTTAAAGTGGCTAATAATGTTGGAAATGTCCCGCAGTAGCTTTTGTTTGAATGGAGTTGTGTTGGCACAACTCGGTGTAATCAAAACAAAGTTGGCAGCTCCAGGAACAAAGCAGTGTTATCCTGCATTACCCACAGATCAAACTCTGAACAGTTTTCTGTAAAGCGTACGCTCTGCTTTACAAAACAAGTGGAATAAAAAAATCTGCTCCTCTAAGAACATTTAAAAACGCTTCATACAACAGTGAGTATATAATAGTATTTTATAGGAGTATAAAATCTGGACAGTGTTTTCCTCATGTTGATGGTTAATGTGTCCCTAAATCACAAACTTTGTAAGCAAAAATTTTGAAACTAGCTCAACAATGAAATTGTCCATAGAATAGCCATTTAGGATCGAATTGTCTGACAATTTTGAGATATGTGTATGTATTTACACCCATATTTGCTGAACCTATTTTTTGCATATATGAAAGTGCTTTAAGTGCTTTGTTTACATTGTGTGCATACCTGCATTTCAGAATTACATATCTATGTATCTGAAAAACTACTGGAGTAAACCATTTTAAACTGCACCATCCAAGAACCTTGTTTATGTTTAACTTCATAGATTGCAGTAGCTTTTTAACAAGACAGTTTATATTCTTGCTTGTTTATATTCAAGCTGAAAGGTAACACTTCAACCGTAATTTTTAAAATCTCCACATACTTTGCACCTCACTTGATTGCAGCGAAGTTCAGGCTATTTTTTTTAACTATCTCAGTAAAGTGAATCTGCAATTCTTAAAAATCAAATATGTTTCTAAATGTATCAGAGGTCTCTGGGTGCATAACTAACTCAGTTTAGATGCTCTTGCAACAGTTAGGAAGTTGATTTGTTTGGCATGTAAATATATTTTTGAAAAGACAGCTGTGTGTCAGCTTAGGTTACATGGACCAAAGAAGTCACATTTGTGCGCATGCAAAAATTATTTATATTATTTGGTCATTCTGTGCTTTTAGACAGAAATGTACAATGGTCACAAGATGTTTGCAGAAGTGCACTGTAGGGGCGTGTTGTTGACGTGCATTTTAATGTAAAGAAAAGGAAGCTTATTAAACACATTTCACACACACAAACGCACACACCTCTTCCTTTGGCTCCATGGCCAACTTACTGCATTCTTTTCCTTTTGTTTCAGTGTTTTGACCTCTCTAATGGGAACGCTACAGTCTGTTCCCAGACCTTTGCCTGTGTCAGAGAGGGATGATGTTGTTGTGTTGGGAGTCTAATGGGTCGTCGACTGAAGTAAATAAACAAACAAACAAAAAACCCCAGAACCGTTGGTTTGAGATTCAAGAACACATCGAAGAAACATTTTTTTTAAGGATAATCAGCGAGTGTCCAAATGGAAAATGGGCGTTTTAATGATTGGCTCAGGATGACTCAAGATAAAAGGTGTTAATAGTTGTGAAAATGACAAAAAATAAAGAAGAAAGATAAACTTAATTTTTGGAAATACCAGCAGTAACTAAAGCAAAATTAGTAATATATGTTTAAATTAAAATCAGTAAATTCATTTAAAGTTTGTTGGCATTTGTTGGTCTGTGGTTTTAGACAGCTCTTTAGAACCACATGTTTGTTGTGAGCAGCAGTGACTGTGAAATGCTGCTGCTCATAAAATTACACAGTGTAGGCAGCAGCTTCAGCAAACCACTTTTAATTGTAAAACTGGGCTGGTAACTAATTTATGGTGTGTTTAAACCAATCTGGGTGCCTGGGTAGTCCTGTAGGTACACATTTATTGGGTTCTGATGTTTTATTAGGGCTTTTATCCTCCTTCCTACATATTACAGCTCTGCAAAGAAAGATGATATTGTTAACAGTCTTCAATATTAAACAGCCTGCAGAAAATCAGGTTGTATCATTGTCTTTCAGCAAGGAAACGATCCAGAACACAAAGCCAAAGTGGGCAGGAAATAGTTTACAAAAGAAGCCTAGATCTGTAAATCATCACAGGAGTGGTTTAAACCCCCAGATGAGCAGATATGTGTATTTAGCTTTGTTGAGCTCTAGAGCTCATGTTGCAGTCAGAGTGTATGTGATTGTGTGAATGTGTGTCCCATGAGTTAAATCAGAACAGCCACCATTTTCACTCAAACTGTTGGAACCTTGTTCCACAGCCAGGACACTACAACACAGACATGAAAGCTACCTTTGCTCCCCTGGAGACCAGATTGAAGCATGTTTATTTGTCCTACAGGGTACACTGTGGACCTGCCAGAGCATTTGGGCTTGTTATACTTCAACAAATTGAATACTCCAACTTAGTTTTGTCAAGCTTGAACTGTGCTCATATGAGGCAGCTGATCTAATTTAATCATTCATAAATAATACAACCCAATACATAGCAGTATTATTATTATGAATATCAATAAAGAACACAAAAACAAGACTAAGGGAAACTTATCTATCAACAAACTCCATCCCTACTCCTCCTTTTTTAATTCCAATCTTTACTATGTTATTTACAAAACCTCAGTCTCTCTTTTTCACCAAGTTATTTAGAAAGATAATGGACTGTATCTGCTCAGCCTTTTGTAAGTAAAGGCAAGTTAAGGAACAACATACCAGAAAATCTATAATATTAGCATTATATTATCAGTGGATTTTTTTGAATTCTAGTGATTTATTTTTTTCTCCAAACTTCAGGAAAACGAATACTTGCATGACTGTAAAAATTCCTGTTTGGGTTAAGTACTGCCTGCAAGCTGAAGTACGAGACCCAACATGAGGCTTGTATCTCCCCCCTTTAGCTGTTTCTTCACAAGTGACACGTGCAAATGGCTAAATAAACAGGAAAAAGTTGGTCAGATGTGAAGATTTGCATACAGGAACAAATAAAGGTCTACTAATGTCTTTATTACAAGCAATGAATGCCACAGTTAAAAAAAAACTATGATTTTGACATAATTTTCAACCCACCCCCCCATCTTCACTTTGAAAAAGGCATTATAGACACCAAACATTTTTATGTTCTATAAAGCTGTTGATGAATAATTTTTTGATTGCATCTTGTCATTTTGCAGGATTTGATTGAAGAATGTTTTTTCCTCTTATTTCCACAGATTAGTTATTCAATAAAGCTCTGATCTTTGTTCTGCGCACAAACAGTTTCTTATTTACTTTAGGGGATTGCAACAAAACAAGCAGTTTCCAAAAGTCTTTTCTTTCTGTTTTTTTTTAAACTGTGCTTTTCTATCTTCTCTGCAGCCTGGGTGGGGGCCTTGGCCATGGGCATGATCTTCCTCTGCTCCCCTGTGGTCAGCGTGTTCACTGACCACTTCGGCTGTAGAAAGACGGCTGTCGGTGGGGCGGCACTGGCTTTTGTAGGGCTGCTCAGTACATCATTTGCAAAGTAAGGGACTTTTGGTAAACACATCACTTGCAGTTACAATCTCTTTGTTATTATGTTCAAGGTTAAATTAGAGTACTTAGTCATTTTAGCCTTATATTAAAAAAAATGCTTGTTCTCATGGCCAGGAGTGGTAAAAGAACATAAAGACAAAAGAAAAAAAAATGAAAGAAAATACTCTGCAAAGACGTGTCTGAACAATAGTTGAGTTCTTTTGAAGTCAGGTTACAGAAAATATTTTACCTTTTGTAGGTGGGTCTTTCAACAAGCTCAGTTTGGAGAAATAATTTAAATCTCATTGAATTGATGAGCAAACAGCTAACCCAAGTGGGGCCAAGACCAATTCGATTGTTGCCATCGTAAAAAAAAAAAAAGATTAGTGGCATTTTCCAAAAGACTTGCACACAGATTTTTAAATCTGAAACAATTCAGAGTGAGAAAGGTATACTCAGTCACATTAAAAGAACTACATGTTATACTTTTCTTTGTGTACCATTTAAAAATGTCGGTTTCATAGACAAAACACATAGAACCTGCTGTAAATAACTAAAGAACTAACTTATTTGATAATTGGAAAATTGTTTCATTCAGTCAAATGCTAATTTACCAGTAATTGTTGAAATCAAGATCACAGTTTTAGTAACAGTTTTCCAGAATTATAAAAGCACCAAGAAAACCGTCTGCTTACTTGTCAATGCTAATAACTTTCAGTCTACTAAAGAACCTTATATTAAGCGCTATTATATTTTTTTGCAGGTCCTTGATCCTTCGCTACTTCACATATGGGATATTGTTCGGTTGTGGCTCCTCTTTTGCCTTCCAGCCCTCATTGGTAATCCTCGGGCACTACTTCCGGCAGCGCCTGGGCTTGGCCAATGGTGTGGTGACGGCCGGGGCCAGCCTCTTCACCATAGGGCTGCCGATCTTTCTGAACCAAGTGAAAAAACCTCTGGGTCTCAGTGGAACCTTCCAGATTCTCAGCCTCTTCATGCTGGTCCAGGCTCTGCTGGCGTTGACATTCAAACCGTTGCTACCCACTGGCGGAGGCATGGGCCCACCAGGCATGGGCCCTGGTCCGGCTGAATCCCGAACCCAGGCCTCAGGGAGCACAAGTAAATGGAGCAAGGCCATGGCCAGGGTTAGGAAGTACTTCAACCTGCGCGTGTTTCACATTGTGACATACCGGGTGTGGGCGTTTGGAGTAGCCACAGCTATATTGGGATACTTTGTGCCATATATCCACCTGGTAAGAACATTTCACTGGTTTGTTTCATCCAACATCTTTTGTTTAACAAACCTTCGCTTCAGTGATTCAGGATGTATTGCTGTTTTATATTCATTTTACGAAATCATCTTCAATCTGTAAATTCTCCACCCTATTTGTTCACGCATTGCAGGCTTGTATAATTTCTATTCTTCCTTTGATGTAGCGTAGATTGCCTGCTGATGTTAAACTTCCAGTGCCACATTTTTTTTCTTCTTAATAAAACACAACATTCTTATTTATTGTAAAGAGATTTTTTTTTTCAATACAACTGGCGTTTAATAATGTAATAATGAAAGAAGTCCAGTCAGTTTGTCAAACATATCCACATTTCAGCTTTTTGGAATTGTTACGGATAATAAAAATAATTCAAATTTGCAAAATCGGCACTTGACATATAGCTGACACTGTAGTGAGACGGTGGAGAATAAGGATGAAGAGTACATCTGGAACACTGAGCTGTGAGGTTAATTTCCCTCCATCCAGATGTCAGCTGTTCCAGCTCCGGCCTCCCTCTGACTGGCCTGTTGTTTCAGGCTCGAGCCCAGATGTAAACACAGCCCCGGTCTTTGTATTTGCTCGACCACCTCAGGAAACTTCTCCTGTACGGCCTCTCTAAATCCCCAAACATGCTTATCTTATGGCCATTGATGGATGTAGAGCTCTTCAAAGCAGAGCAAATATTTCACAAGAACTAGGAGGCTCAGGAAAGACTTCAGAGGGCGGTCTTATGTTTTGGGTCTGATTCAAGGGGGTGGTGGCTAAAAGGAGTGGAAGAGTCTGATCTATACGCGTTGGATCTTCCTGCCCTGCTGCTCTGAAGGACTGTTGATGAAGACATGTTGTTTTTGGAAGCCCTTGATTTAAGGTTAGGGATGAACAGTTCCTCTTTTCCAGCACAGAGTTCATTGGTTTTGCAGGTGTGCAGCAGAAAAAATATTGAAAAGAAGTTGATCGGAACATCCTGTGGCGAAGTCACGTTATTCGTCTTTACAGAAATAAATACTTTGAATTTGCTTTGTTTGACTTTTTCGTATAACTGTCGTTTTGCATTTCAGATAAAGTTTGCAGAAGAGAGTTTTGGAGAAACAAAAAAGGAGTGGGTGTTGCTGGTTTGCATCGGAGCATCATCTGGGGTGGGACGCCTCGTTTTTGGGAAAATTGGCGACCTCATTCCAGGTTTGCAGAAGATCTACATGCAGGTGAGGGAATGACTCATGTGGCAAGTCGGATGGCTTGCCTGTTTTTACAAAAACTTTGTGCAGTTTTGATAATAATATCCTAAACCTAGGAATTATTCCAGAGAAAAAATACAATAGGGGTTATTATCAAAGTGTGTTCACCTAAATTATTAATATATGAGATCACAAGCCTCTTCTATTGTGGACTGGAAGCTGAACGGTTTGGAAACCAGAGTTGGGGACTGTACTGATCTGATCTCAAGTTGTGGTTTGGATTCTTTATAAAGGATTTTTTGGCTGATTAAGATTGTCTTCTTGACTCATGATCTGTGTTGTTTTAAGTCAGCCTGAAAGCAGAATTCATTTTTTAAGCTATTGTTTTGATTTAAAAAAAGAAACATCTTAAACATATTTGTCCTGAATGCCTTGCAGGATTAACTGTAGTGACCAAATGCAGTTTGTGGAATTGATTTTTGTTTCTAGCCATGCATTTAAAGGAAACAAATTGATTAGAACGGGAGTCTAGCAGCAGATTTAATGTCTTCATGACTTGGATATGTATTTGTAATCTTGTTCCTTTGCAGTTAACCAGTATTTTGTAGCAGAAGCAAAATATCCAACGTGATCTTCAGCAGATATGCTCAAGGACCAGATTTTCTCCAAGCAGAGAGTGTGGAGACCACTCTGACTTTGTTCTAAAAAGGAACGTTTTGTAGATGTCTAAACCAACTGATTCATTTATCATGGTTTGGAACTCATTAATATTTTAATTATTTTGCAGATCAAATAAGCCCAGGGACCATCAGTTGATGACCGCTGTTCTACAGCTTAAATTTCTTCAGTTTTGTGTTTGACATGTGAAATGTTGTTGTGTGTTGCTACTGATGTTTTCCTTAGTAATGAGAGGAATTTATGTAATACTAATCACAGCCATTAAACATGATACACGCGCTAATTTCTCACAAAATTACTGTTCCAGGACGAAAAGCAGCTTTACTGTAGCCAAAGGATTATGTGGGTAATTATTGCCACTTATTGCCCACTTCTGGGAAAACAGATGAGGGGCGGGGAGGTGGTATATCTTCACAAAACGTTGGTTACCAAACAAAAAGCTGGTTAGAGCAGTGTGAAACTGTAAAAATCTTGAATAACTTGACTATTCCTTTGCAGCATTAGCCATTTGGATTGTACAGACATGGTTCTATATAAATGAAAATATGTTTGCAATGTAGAAAACCTTGTTTAATTGAAGTGTTTTTACAGATGGAAAGCCCTGCTCTGTTTTCATCTCCTGCTCAACAGTCAAAGGAGTTACCGTATTTTCTTGGCCAAAGTTGTGACTCTGCAGCCTTTTAGCTCACAAAGAAGACCTCCAACCCCCTCTTCACAGATCCGTTTGGAGTTTAGTGTGATTTGACATTATTAGGTCACGGGATATTTGCCAAAACAAGTGCTCAAAGCGCTGATATAAATACATTAAATACACGTGATGTGATTTAGATGTTTAACATTTCACAGTTTTATATTTCTTTATTTATCTTTGACTCACAATTTGTACATTGTCAACCATAGAGGTGGTTGAATGCGTACTAAATCACACTTCTGTAGGTTTTGGGCACATTTAGACCACACATATGTTACATTATAGATTTTAATTAGATTTACTTATTTAGTTTGGCACTGAAAGAGTCTGTATGAACTCTGCTCTCCGACTCTGTGTGGTGATTCTGTTACAGTGAATGAGATTAAACACAGTGACTGATTCTCTAAGAATAGAGAGGCTCAAGAAACCTTCATGATGGGTCCTTCTCTCTGTTACAGGTGGTGTCCTTTACAGTCCTGGGCCTGATGTCCATACTGATCCCTCAGTGCACGGCATTTGAGGCGCTCATTGGCGTGTGTGTGTTTTTGGGGCTTTGTGACGGATGCTTTCTCACCATGATGGCTCCCATAGCCTTTGAACTGGTTGGGCCCATGCAGGCTTCGCAGGCCATAGGTTACCTTCTAGGCCTCATGGCTGTCCCCATGACTGCAGGTCCACCCATCGCTGGTAAGAATTACTTTGTTTTTTTTTATTTTACTGCTTTAGACGATTCCTAACTCGTGGCATTTATTGCCCAGAAAACCCCACTGTGACAACGACACACACCAGAGCTGATTGAGCTTGACAGAATAATCGAGAAGGGAAGAAAATTTGTTGACGGTAAACAGAGTGTAGGACAAATGTACAGCAGGATAGATTACACTGTGGACTGTATTTATAGACGTTTGGGCTTGTGGCCAAATGTGTCTGTCTCCAGGGATTTGTGTTCAGGAAAAAAGCACACAGGAGGCCAGAAGTCAGCACTCAGCTCCCATCAGATGAGCTGCTCTTATCTGTATCTCTCAAATAACAACCACACAACTCCAATTAGATGATTCAGACATTTTGTTTTGTTTGTTTTTTTGCCTTTCACTCATACATACAGTACCTGGATACATTTTCTTACACATAATTCTTGTTCTTCTTTCAGTCTTTGTAACCTCAACCAACACACTAAATCTATGTCAAAATAAATATTTTTTAACATCTTTGTCAAAAATCAACTAAATATCAGTGCCCTCTGGCACGTTTAGGGTAACTTCCTTCAAGGCAACTTTTTCCTCGTTGTGGTTTGTTGACTTTTTACAGCAAAACTACTTTTTGCACAAAACAAAGAAATTGCTGTTTTGAAGAGGAGGGCTCACCCCCAACAAAGAATGTGTGGGAAATGTATTAAAACCCAACAATGTTTCATAACAAAGACATGTCTCCAGGAAGACTGAGGGAAAGGATTGAAGAGATTTGAAATGCGTTATTGCTTTTAAATTCCAAGTGAATGAAGTTTTTCTTCATTTCCTTTATTAAATAAAAGACAATGCGTAAATCCCAGGAATTAGCTACCATTGTAAGAAGGCACGAGGCAACGTGTAAAATACACAAGAGACTGAAAAACACAAATGTCCTCCTCTGACTCTACTTTACAGGTATTCTTCGGGATTTCTTTGGCAATTACACAGTAGCTTTCTCCCTGGCGGGGGTCCCTCCTATGGTTGGGGGCGTGGTGCTGTTCTTTGTGCCCCTGATACACCGCAGGCTCCAGCAAGGCCGGCCACCGCCGGAGGAGACGACCTCCCACATGTTGCCCGCCGCCTCGCCAGCAGGGGAACCCAAGAGCTGCGTCAACGGAGACCTCCTGCCTGGTTACACTGACGTAGAGACCCACATCTGATTCACATCTTAACAAAGGTTACTCTCCGCTCTCGTGTTGATGTCGTTAATAAAAGCTGCCAGTTCCTTGTTTCATTTTATATTCTGTTTTCCTTTTGCTTTTTCTTCTGCAGGGATTCAACCCACCAGCACTTTTTTCGTCCTTCAACTGCCTGCCTCTTTAACAGAAGCCTCAGCTGTAGGCTTTCCTGTTGGCTTACCGTAAATCTCGCACCCTTCCAAATCCCTGCTGGTTGTTTGCTTTTTTTTCATGCAAGGAGAAAATGAGAAGGGGACTGTGGCTAAAAGCTTCAAAAAGAAAGTGCAACAGCGTTGGATGATAAGAGAAGGATAAGCACAACATGTTCTCGACTAGAAGCGTTTTTTTTAATCAGGACTCTTTGATGACACATACATAGAAAAAAAGACTGAATGGCTGTCTATGTTTGCACCATTTATCTTTATACCACAGCTTTGAAGTTGTACAATTGACTATTTTTTTAGACTGTATGTCACACATTGCTAAGATGATAAGAAAAAAGGTTAAATGGAGAATTTCTTGATCTAGTACCTCATGCATTTAGGGTTTTAACACATTTTTGCGCCTCTGTGTTACCAAAACACAGTCCTCTCTTCTTTAGTATGCAGGAATGTCAGCTTTCTTCTGTCAGCTTGTGTTTTTTTTTGTGCTGTGATGGCTGCAAGAGAAACTTGCACGTCTTTTGTAAATGTCACAGGAATGAACTATTCCTCAAATTGTCATGCCGACCAGACACAATAACCTCAGCTCGGCTACACGCAAGTTTTAGACTCTGGTTACATTCTGTTCTCAGAGTTGGGATCAGAAACTTTAGTGGAGTGACTTTGATGTCTTTTCCTGCGAGGCAGACAGATGTGCGATTGTGGCCGCTGGTAATTTCAAAGATGTGTGTCGCGTCTTTCCAGTTCTGTCTTTTCAGTTTTGATTAGACAGTTTGAAGAAGTTAAATTTCGGCTACCCAAATAAGTGGAAAGCTGATACGAGGTTATTCTCAACAATCTGCAGAGAAACATTACAGTATTCTTCTCTTTTTAATGTTATTGCTGCATTTTAAACAAATTTACATCACCCGTTTCTCTACACCTCTGAATTGAAAGCTGTTACAGAAGGCATGATGGCTGTTGCTATGGTGCAAGTAGTTTTGGTCAATCAAACATGTTTATGTTGAACCTTTCCATTTGTTTAAATGTGTGCAATATATATGTTTGCATCTGCATTTTTGAGACGTTCAGTTATAACATAAAAAAAAAAATCCTGACAGGTCAGTAAAGTACTCACTAGAGGGGTATTTGTAAAAGAATCTGACGAAAGGTAAGCTGTCAGTTCTTGAAGCTTTTTAATCAGCTTTGAGACAGTTTCGCAACTGGGTCAGAGCCTTCCTGAAAGAGCCCGCCTATGTGGGACTATCCCAGCATGCAGTGATTCACACGTATCACAGGCAAATGAAGAAAGTTTAACCGGTGAAAGGGTGCTTAAAGATCGCTGCTGCACAGAAGGAGCCGAGGCCGGCCAATCGGTGATGTCCCACTGAAGAGCTACTGTATCATTTCATATATTTCTGTAAAGTTGGCTCTGCAAGACGTTTGAAGGCACATGATATTCAAGTTTGACGTTTGAGAATGTTTGTAGCCGATAGGTCAGAGTTGCCATATTAACCTCTATCCTCCACCAGGACATTGAGCCCATGTGACAATCCAATTCGTCCTGGTCTGACGAATCTGTTTGACTGGTTTTGTGTATGTTGTTAATTGGAAGAAAACGTGGCAGCAGGATGCGGTTTGGGTCTTTGCGAATATGTGGTCCAGTTTTGCTGGGGAAGATTTTGCTGACTAAGAAATGTCCTGCTTCGAACAGTGACCTCTCAAAGCGGGGCCGCTCATCTCGCTGCATCTCCAAAATGTGACAGGCTTAACCAAATGTTGGACGTGCTTAACAAAACGGATTCACATTGGAACAAACAAGAAGATTAGTTTTAGTTGTATGAGAGGGACTTTTATGCAGGCTATATTTAAACTGAGACGGATTAGTGTATGTAACTTGATGATAGGGGGCAGCAACCAAGAGTAGAACTGCCAAAAAGCCCACTTTGGGCCACGTCTTGGATAAGCCAATCAGTTTGCTGCTTTTTTTTTAGACTCATTTGAGGGACCACTCACTGTTCAGGCAGTCATGAAACAAAGTTTTGTAGCATCGTTGACCTTAAAAGTAGTTCTTTATTCACTTTTTATATAAATCTTTGGACCACTTGCTTGTGTGACCTTTTGTTACAAATTTGGAACAATGACCTTTGATGAGTAAAGCAGAGCTGCAGTATTTTACTGAATGAGTTGTATTCTGTCTGACTGAATGGTAAAGTAGGAAAAGTAAAGGTGCAGGTGTCCCCCCCCCCACCCCCGCTGTCTGTACCGTCGTTCAGCAGGTCAGAGCCTGAAAGCTGCACGAACCTCACTGCTGAGCGTGGTTTGGATTTCTGCTTTTCATTAAACAGTTCTAAGAAACCTATACCTCAGTAATCAAATATTCCTCAGAAATCCAGTTACACATTCTCCTTAATTATGTAACGTTTTAATATTGTTTTTAGTTGTGATATTCTAGCTTCAGCTTTGACAAATGCCTGTTGTCAATCTGACTCGTTTCCTCCAGGATTTAATTCGTACCTCCTCTTATAATTTTGGGAGATTCCGACACTTCTATACCCCCCAAAATTCAGTGTTGCTATTCCATCAGATTATTTCTTTTGTTTATTGTTGTTTCACCTCTTTTTCCACCGTTTTATACGCTGAATAACTGTGGCAGTTGCTGCCTGTTTTTCTGAAAGCTTTTTCATGTTTGTACAAAGAAAGAAAAAAACAGAAGCACTTAGTTAAATGTCTGATATTCTTGACTAAATTCAGTGGAGACACAAGATTACAAATAAAAACATGGGCCTCTGGTTTGACTAAGTTTTGGTTATCTTTAGCTGGCAATGCAGCAGGTGTGTTGGCACATTTGTTTTACAGATAAGTTCGTAAATAAAAAAGAATCAGCTGCTTAAGTTGACTATTTACAATGTAAAGAACTCATGCAATTAATATTTCCGATAAACGAATTTAAAGCAAATATATCAGATTTTAAACTGGAGATTTTAAGATAGGTCATGATAAATTAATATTGTACTTCTTAGTTTTATAGTTGTACATTATAGTTAAGATGCTTTTGTTGCATTTAAGTATTGTTATTGAATGCAGTCAGACTAGGGGCCTTTGTTACAAAAGTTTTCGGGAACATTGCAGTGAACGTAAACCTGCCGTAGCCACACGGGAGCATTTCTGCCTTTTGGGTAACACCAGCTAAGAGGCTGCTTTTTATAGAATTGCAAAATTGTGCTTTGTTGAGTGAGAGCATTTATATCTTAGTTTTTTATTCTTTTGTTGTCACTTTGTTTGTCAGGAACTTCGTTGTTTCCAAAAAACTGACTTTTGCTGCAAGACGCTCGACCAACATTCCTTTCCAGATTAAGTCCTTTATTCTTTTTTGTTTAAGGTCACAGTAGTGACTATATTTTCCCCTTAAATTCTGGTAAGAACCAGTGTGGTTCTCCCTATTAACTACTGTAGAAATAAAACAAAAACAAGGAGAGAGAAAAAGACACATTTTAATATAATTTGCTAAAGTTAATTCTAAAATGGGTTTATTGTTTTAATTTGTTGGTGTTTTTGCAGTACTACTGGTAGTAGATTTATTGCCTTGGTGTATCTTAAAGTTAATATATTAACGGTGAAGGACCTGAATATTATGAAGAATGACAGGATTTTGTGAACGTAGATGGTTGCAGGGTGCTGGCTTAATCAGTGTTTGGTCTTGCCAAAGTTTTGTCTTTTTTGTCTATGCAGCATCTCTGGGCTCTGGGTCCTCTTCCTGTGACCCCTGATGAGTCTGTAACCAGGCTGTTACCTTCAGTAGTTCAGGAACAGTTAAAAACCACAATAGAGCCCCTTTTATTTTACCTAAATGTGCTATTAACACTACTAGTTTTACTGATATTTTGAATACTTTTTTTTATATACATACTGTATATACAGTAAGTTTTTTAAGTATTGTTGGACATCTAGTTGTTTTTCTTCTATGTCAACTTCTCTTCTGTTTTCCCTCTTCTGCTGCTTGCCACACATGACACAACAGTACGCAGGTCAGAGCATCAGGAGAGGCACGTGGGAGGTAGATTTCAAACCCTGTCTGACACGTGACTAAACCTAACCAGCCCTGGGCACACTCCTCGGTGGTTACGGCGATTTGGAAACTCATTAAAAACAGGTCAGGTGGGCTCCAAGCCTTCAGTGAGAAAAGCAGAAAACTGATGTCTGACGGAGGTACGAACAGTCCAGACTTTCTTTTTCCCCCGTTCAGCCGGCGTGCCCTTCCTCTGTTCTCCTCTGACCTCGGGGGGCTGTTTACTGTTCAGATGTGGGGCTCCACCTGAATCAGAACCCACGCAAAACGTTGTGTGAAAAAACGAGAGCTGAAGGTCTGATCGTTCGATATCTGAGCCATAATTCTCAACAGGTCAGCACCTCATAGACCACCCCGACTTCCAGCAAACACACACGGCAGTGCTTTTGGCGATAACGAACCTCATCTCCTCTTATTGTGAAGGACTTCTTGTATAATTTTTAAAAATCTCACCTTTCTTCAAAATGTATATTTTCCATTCCATTTTTCACAGGAACTGTGTAATCTCCTGCTGGTCATATATTTTCACTGATGGTCCTACAACAACATTCTTGCAGCCTTACATAGTGAAATATGCATTAAATTACAGGGCAGCAGCAGCTCTGTTCAGCTTTCCTCTTCTAACCTCTTCTGCAGGTTGGTGCAATTAAAACCTTCTCTGCCTCTCTGCACTTCTAAAACTTTAAGCTTTTCTTTGTTCGATGCGTTACTCTGCTTTTCTATCTGAACATGTATCCATTTGTTCAACTTACAGTATGATCTAACATGGCCAGTGACATCACTAGTTCTGAAATTGAGTCATGCTGCTAGAGAAAAAGATGTAATTTGTTTGTTTTTGTTATTTTTGAATTCTTTGTCCAAAAAATAAGTCACATTTGTTTTCTAATAAATCTACAATAAAGATGTAAAATGACGACTCATGCCGTTATTGTGTCACCTATGTTCAAGTAAGGACTGTATTCAGTCATAATTGACGTTTTTCCTTCAATCTCTTTAGGCGTTTAAGAGCACGGAGATTCAATCAGAAATGCAAACATCAGCTCCTGTTCAGAGACAGAATCTGTGGTTTCAGATGATTAATCTGCTCCTCATCACCACGGCAACAGCTGAGTTTAGTCAGGCATTAGGTCCTCTCTTGAAGCTCTGCTCCCTTTACCGTTTCGCACCCAATCATGCTGAGCCATAAAGCTTTCGCTTCACTGGGTGGGCTCCTGGAAGCAGAACTCTTTGTCAGCACACTGGGAACGTTTGTGCACGGGTCACGAGAAGATAAATTTCCTTTTAAAAAGTAAAATATAGTGATGTGTAATTCTGACACGCAGACAAAGTTATTAAGCTAATGTTTTTCTTTTAAACCATGAATATTTTATTTACTTTTTAGTTGATCTCTCTGTAGCTAAAAATTAGCATGCCAAACTTTAGATTTAAAATGTGCACACTCTGCGAAACATTAATCAGTGCTTTCTAATTCTTTACATTTGTCTTTGGAAAAAGGATTTTTCTTATTTTAAAGAAATTTTAAATTGTATTAATTATTATTGTACACTTCCTCCATGTAAATACATTATTGCTCTTTAGAAATAGTTACTCCTCATGCTTATAATTTTAGAATATCAGGATACAAACATTATTTTGATATTCATGTCAGATGTTTCTCCAATAGTAACACTCTTCAAAATATTGTTTATTTATTCATTTCTGAATTTATCCAGTGTTCATTTTTAGAAGCACTTACGTTTGTTGTGATTTGGGTGTAACACCGTTTGTTGTTCAGTAGGGGTCCTCACTCTCATTTCTTACAAAGAAAAGTTGAAGTGATGATTGAACATTTCTGATTTCAGTAAAACGCTGAGTTATCATTTGGTTTATGGGATAACCTTTATATTTGAACATTTCACAATAACTAAAGAAATAACAATGTAGTCTTTTATTAAAACTTGTGAAAAGTTCATTAATGTTCATAAAAGTCTCAACTTTTAAACTTGGACATCAAAAAGGCTCTATTTTTAAAAACAATGAAATGCCTTTTTGTGACTCAGGCAACTTGACTCATCCTATAATTAATAAGGAGTTATTTTTGACTCCTTCAACTTGTTTCCTAAAGCGTGTAGGAGGTAGATGTATAAGTTATTTGATTTAAAAAGTGTGCCTTGCAGTTTTTTTGACCTTCAAGTTTATACCCATACCTTTTTCTGCATTTACAAAAGATTACGGTACAAGTTTTTTAGCATTTAAGTTTTTTCCTAGGTCTGGTCTTTTTCTTTCTGCAAACAGCCCAAAGAAAAGGAATAGGCCTAAAAAGAAAAAGACAATATTCTGGAATTCAGCTAGAGAAAATTTTTAGGTCTTAATGTGAATCTTAGAGATACAGTCTGATCTGTAAATGCCCTTTAAATCTGAAAACACACACACAACCAAATTTAGTGTAGATGACATGGGTTATACCTGATTTTGCATGATTCAATTACATAAATTTACAGGGCTTGCTTTTCACTTTATTTCCTGTGAACTTTGATGACAAGCGTTGCGCTTGTGAAATTTTTCTACTTTTAGGAGTTTTTTGAGTTGCTTGTTGTCATCGATGTTGAAACTTTTTACTGATTCAATCAGCTGAGCAATTCGTTCCAGAAATCTGAATTGACATTTAGTGCGAAAAGTCAAAGCGAAACTCTGGCAATGATTCATTGAGAAAAAAATAATTTTTTAAAATTACAGTCCAAATAAATTCAGGCGTTATGTCAAGAAATAAAAACGATGAAATTTTCTGCGGAACTTTCCTTTTTTCTTGAATGTAACATATCAGGGTGGTGGTCAAAGATCAATTAGATGATTTTCAGTACAAACATGGAGAGAAAAACTAAAAGAAATGCGAACATGAACACGAGACTGTGTTGTAATTAGAGCTTAAACTTAAGAGAGAAGAAGGGATTTATTCAGCTGTTTCAACAATCAGTGGGCCCACTGGGTATCGACACAGGAAGTTATGTAAAAGAGGGTGATAAAACTGTAGTAACTGAAAAAACTCTAAAAAGGTAACTAAAAACATGTAAACACACACATCCATGGGCACAAACTGTCACGCTCCTGATAATATTAATAACAGTGTTGTAAATGTAAAAATTCGATTTTCTTTCTAAATATTTGACAAATGGTGTTTTTCCCGCCCGTGATAGGTGGTTTCCAGCTTGTGCTGATGCAAACTAGAAGAAGAAGATGTAAAAAAGGAAGCACAATTTCAAAGAATTTACAGTAAAAAAGACCGTCATTCATATCTCAACCTTATTAAAATGCAACAATGAGTCACGGGTCCACAGATTTCTATCAGCTGGAACATTATTGTAGAGAAAGGTGGGGCAGATTTCCTCATGCTAATAAATGTGGCTAATCAACAATATTATCTAAAAAGAAAAATTCTGATTATTTGAAATTTGGTTTTGTCAAAGAATATAAACAGTTAACATCTTACCTGTTGTAGACAGTTCCTTGAACAGTCTCCGTTTGGAGAACAGGATTTAAATTGCCTATCAAACTCCAGGCCTGCTGGCCAAATCTGGCCCTTGTGAACATTTTATTTGGCCCTAAAGGTGATATTTTAATGATGGTAAAACCTGATCAGTGTGGATTTGTTTTTGTTGCTGCTTTCACACGCTGCAAACACAAAAGTAGCAGCTGATAGGTGACCACGTTTGGACAGCAGGCCACTGTTTCATCCCAGCCCCTCTGAGTGTTCCAGCCACCCTTCCACTGCGTGGCCTAACCACCAGGGATGAATGCAGATGAGAAAATAGCTGGTATGTTTTTGTTTCCAAAGTGATAAATATGTGACAACTTTCTACCAACACAAGTCCTGTCCACCCTGTCCTCCAAACACAACACGACACCTCCTAAATACCTCCCGTCTGGAAACTTCCTGGCTGATAATGAGGTGATAAAATTTGGTTAGAGGTGAAGTACGGACACTCTCACACTCACAGAGGCATGGATACACCTTGTTTCTCTTACCAGCTCCCTCCAATCTGTTTTATCTGTGAAACCATTTCCCCTGTTACAACACAAGAGCATATTTTAGAGTTTAACTGAACAATGTTGGAGTTAGACTGCTTCTGCCAGGAGGGACTGGGACAGACGGGTGAGATAAAACAACATTTCCTAACTGATCTGCCATGAAGACAAGAGGAAATAAAAAAAGGAATTTAAAAAAGGGGGAAAATGTTTTGAGCAAGGCTGGATTGGGACCCTCGTGAGCTCCTGGGCAAAAAACACACAGGGCTGAATATTTTGCTCATTTCTTATTGATGCAACATAAATCAGATAATATCATTTGCAGGCATTTTATGTTTTATTGGACTAAAAGTCAAAAAATCTGAACTCAGTGCAGTTTACCTATTTTGTCAGTGATCACCATAGTTTATCCACGAGTCAACACTACATCAGCCAATGCAATCACCATCATTTACCCAGACAAGAAGGTCTGCAGATATTTGGATCACCAAAACCATCATCCAGCATAAAAGTTGCAGCTACTAAGGTTTTCCCTTACTTTAAATGAAAACAGATTTTACTTCTAAAATA
>JAVKLF010000161.1:13167765-13177958 GCA_034783495.1 Millerichthys robustus | reverse complement strand
GAATGATGAAACTGGGTGTAACGCTTGAATTATTTCTGCATCATAATTATCTCATTATCTCAAGAAAACAAAGCATTATTTTATAGAGAATTAAATTACTGTGGTTATCTGGATATCATGAAACGATCAACGTATAATCATATCAAAATTAATTTTAAGTATGGCTTTTTTTATCTTTACATTTAAAAAAAGTTTGTTCCTTTTACTTTGAAACTGGAAGCAGGTGTCTGTGTTCTGGACCGTGACATTGTAAATATGCTTTGATTAACAGTCCTTGAAGGACATTTTATGGAGCAATTGTCACGTTAATGCTCAGATACAGATATGATTTAATATGTGAATTATATCCTACATCTGTTGAATACCGCACGTTGTTTAGGATTACAGACTTTTGGAACAAGCAGCCATTCTTTCTCCCTGTCCCACTGGATCAATAAGGCCCTCAGGCTTATAGTACATTTCATTTCGCCTCTGGTTTAAACCTTATGCATTTTCTAAAAGGCTGCCTGGTAAAACCTATAAGTCTGCTTATTGGAATGGTTGTAGCCTCTATGACATTTTCTTTTTATTTGGATAACTCCACTGGGTTAAAGCTAAGCAGCCTGCTGGCTTTCAGGCTGGTGAGTGATATAAAAGGAAGGATGCACTGAGGGTAGTTTTAATCACAGATCACCGACATGATAATCAGTTTCTGTTTATACATCAGACGTTGTGGTGTATAAATTATAATCTTCGCTGGTTTAGAGTGTAGAATATGACTGATTACTGTTCAACAATATGTGCCACTGAGGTAGGAAAGACAGAGTCTGAGTAGGGAAACTGCAGACATAAAAAGCAAGAAGATGGAGGAGGGAAGTGGAGAAATATGGGTCAGACAGAAAAAGACAGCAAGAGCTCAATGTAAATGAGAATGTGTAAACATGTACGGGCCTAATCTCATTATCCCCACCCCCACCCACCCCTTCCCCACCCCATCCTTCTGGGCCTGAGATCAGATGCCCGATTAAAGCAGGAGATGAAAGAAGAAAAGGTAGAGGAGGAAGATGGAGGTAGAAGGGAAGGAAAGGAAATATAGGGCATCCAAGGTAGATGGAGTGTCATATCAAGAAAGAAATAGCAGTTGAGAGACAGTATGAGGGAGACATGAGTATGTATCGCATGATATTTGTTACGTGAACAAAGGCCTAATAGGAAAAAGCAGAAGTAAATATTGCATCGTTTCCTTTTCCTTGCATGTTCTGCCTTTTTTGTCAGTGGGACAGAAAATGAAGCTAAAAGCTGAAACAGAGTGATGACTTACTGATTACCTGAAATTTAAAACCAAGTATCTATGTAATGAAGTACAAATATAAACTAAAAAAGTTTGAAATTTTGTCCCAGTTGTTCCCCCTCTCCTCACCTAAAAATACTTTGATCCATTTATTAAATATGCATGTTCCACACAGACTACGTATCCTCACTTTTATCCTGCTGAGTAATTCTTGGTTCTGCAGTGAATGACCTCACACTTTAAAAAACATGGCAGGAATGTCTAAATATTGTAATTTTTTTTCTTTATCTATTTGCCATACAAGGTCATTGTACGACTTTTTGAACTAAGCTGAATCCTTGCATCATTCTCAAGTGAATCTGGTCTGTTTTCAGCTTGAAAATAAAATCAACCCAGAGACTGCTCCACATGAGATTATTTTCTTTGAAGAACATGTCAAAGAGCACATCCTCTTTGTTGAAAACACTCAGTCTACACACATAATAGAAATGTACAGTTCAGATCAACCGGACACAAGGTTAATAACAGTTCTAGATTTGGTAAATAATAATAAAAAAAAGAAATGCTATGTAACTCTGTCTTTTTTATAGGACCTGTTATCATTTTATGGAAGTATACTGTGTGTGTGTGTGTGTGTGTGTGTGTGCGCGTGTTCATAGGGAATCTTGTTTTAGGGAATTATCTTTTCACAGACCCAAACTGCCCAGAAAATATTCATTAATTCATATTACTGAAAAATATAGTATTATTTCTTATAAATGCTTCGAGTTGCATCTTCTGATACCAGTTACTCCCATGAATGACCAAATCAAATCTTAGCTCAATAAATAAAATTAATCATTCTGCAAGAACATATTTGCAAACAGTTAAAATGAAAACATTCAGAAACTATTTTATGGACATTTTAGTTTCAAACCCTTTCTGTTTTAAGCTGACAGCATACAATAAATAAAGGTCCAGTTAAAGCACAGATTCTGGCCTGCTCCAATAACTGCACTGAGAGAGTTAAAGCGCTGTTCACGAAAAACATGAAACCACAGCTTCAATTCAGGTTAACTGGCAAAATCTCTTACATACTCATTTTCAAAAATTGTCCTTGGTTTATTAATTTATTTTTTCTGTTGTTACCCCCAGAATGATGACAATCCTCATGACTTATTCTAATAAATGGTTTTTAAACAGAACCTGCACATTTCCCCCTTTTCTTTATCTGTAGATCTTCTTGTCAATGTTTTCTATTCTGGTTTTACTCACCCCACTCCCACCCCCACCCTCTCCTCTTTGAGAGCAACAGCAGAGCTCTTCATCAGGCAGATGTCAGACATCTGTCACAGTCCAGGACAGTCTCAGCATGATTGATTTTTGGCCCACCTGCGTCTTTCGTAATGACCAACTGTCAGTTGTTTTACTGCCTGCGCTGCCCCCCACCCTCCACTATTTTGTGGCTGCAGCATCCAGAGACTAAATCTCTCAGCTCAGACCTACAGTGCATTATCTGGTTTGTCTTCAGATAAGATTTATGTGTGCCCACCACAGACCTGGCCTGTCGCTTCTGTAATCCTTGCCGATATTGGCTCCAAGGATGTATGTTTTAGGGAAATAAAGCATCTAAAATATGACAACTGCACATTTTTTACGAGGGATTTTCTTCTAGTATTTTTATCATAAACTCCTGAATGTCTGCTTGTACAAATAAGCAGGGTTTTCATTTCAGCTAAGTATTAAAACTGAAAGGCTTAGGTTTCAAAGTGAGTTTTTCTTTTGAACTGACAATTCTTGAGTGGCAAGATACATTTTTCAGCTGCATTTTGTATTGATTAATTTAAAATAAAGAAACAAATGTAGTTCCAGGAAAATTTGCTATAACAAACAAATGGGGGCAGCAATAACAAAAAGCTTTTTCTTTTGGACAAAATACAACAAAGGCAGACATGTCAGCAAACCACTGACAGGTATTTTCATACTTGGCACAAGGAGACACGAGGGCAAACCAGAAGCGGCGTAAAGCTCAAACTGGCAGACTGAAGAGTGAGGTAAAGTGGAGAGGCATAAAAAAATGGGAGCTAATGAGTAGAGTGTCTGCAGCTGTGACTGATGGAAATGGACAGGTACTGATGGGCGTGACAGGCGGACTGGAAAAGTACTGATCGAAGGAGATGTGGCTGATGTCACAAAAGGAATACAACAAAATTAAACCAATGAGAGAACACAAGGAACAAAACAAAAGAAATCAAAAGAATCTGAAACACAGGTGAAAACAAAAGAGGACAAAAAACCAAAGCCCAAAGCCCCATATTGTTCAATAAGTAAACAGCTAGCAGTCCTTTCTGTCATGGCTGTGCACGGTCATCATGTTCAACTTTTACCTTCAGGGTCAAAGTTTAATCAATTCTTTTTGAAGCTTTACAATATTCTCCGACTGAACTCAAACTACTGCCAGACTCCATCTGATGATAAACGCATGCCGGGAACATGTTCAAAATCTCATTTGTATCCCACAGCAGCCTTCAGTTTCAGTGAGAGGGGCTTCAAACTGCAGGCAGAGTGAAAGAAAGGGCACACTGTCTCCCCTGGCTGCACTCACCTGGATGTCAAGCTTCTTTGATTGCATACTATTCTGAGGCAACATACAACTTTCAGATACTGGAGCAAGTCTTATGCCTTCTCTGTTGTCTGCTGCTGCTTGTGTTTTGTATTTGTAACTCCATTGTTTGTATTTCTTTTTCTTTCACCATCTTATTTTTCTGCCATCTTTCATTCCATCCACCTGGCATCTCCAACTGAGTGCCTAAAAAGAGCAGAGATGCTGCAGACAGCACCTTTTGAAAGGGAGACCGGGCTGCAAACCTTTTATTTATCAGTTCTTTACCTGGCCCAGACAGGATGAGGGGTAGATCTGCTGTCAGAAGTCATGCAACAGAGAAATGGATGAGAATAAACAAGGAAAAAAAATGCAAGATGTCAGAATGAGAAAAGGGGGACAAATGCATTTTTATGTTAGAATTTTATTTATGTGTTTACAAAAGCTAAAAAATGAAGTAAATAATGAAAAATAAGAAACATACTTGAGAGGAAAGAGTGAAAGAAAAAAAGAAGAGGGAAGCAAAAGTGGAGCAGAATGATAAAAAGGACTTGTGGTTTGCTGATGGAAGAAAGTTTAAAAAGAAACAAGTAACAAAGTAACTCGAATGACTCTCTGAGTCTAAATTAGTCAAAGTAAAGCTGTGTAGAAACTTGCTTTCAAAAATAAAATCAAAATCCATAGATAGAATAAAGGCTTGAAAGAGAGAAATGGAAACTTGTTTTTCTAATCTTGAATCTTTGATCTGCCTGTATGGGACTTTTGCTGGAAGTATATGTAGCACTTGTTGGTAATATAAGACACACAGAAACCACAAGTCAGTAAAGAGCAAATAACTCATATTTGATTTAATGTCTTGATGGGAGCAATTTGAAATGAAATATGTTACATTAGTCAGAAATATATTGATTAATTGAAATAACTGCTTGTTCTGTAATGTGTTGCTGCTGCTGTGTGATGATTGATGACTTTAACAGTTTATAACCCAGCAGTGTTTGATCATAAACCTACTTTGCCCATTTTTGAAGACGTACAATACTGTATATAAAATGTTCAGTACATTCTTTTATAACATGCTTACATTTTGCTTAGAGACTGTAAATATTGTGACAAGGTTTGAGATTTTATTCAAATGATTTCTGTTCATTCAAAAAGCTCTGACTCAGTGTTGCATGAAGCATCCCAACTGTAAAAATGCTACTGCCTACATTTTCTCAGCATGACACAGCTTGACCTTCTGCATCTGCTGCAGAATACTCTACACCTCTTTGAGTAAAATAAAAGAGTATTTAAAAAGTATACTGCAATGAGTCGTAGTAAACATAGTAATAAGGATTATGTGTGTGAGTGTGAAAAGTCTATGTGTGTAAAATCCTTTCAAAACTTCTTACTAAAAAAAACTTTGCATGTTTGCTTTGGTAAGGCACATAATAACTCAAAATGCCCTCATTGACAGATGCTGTCTACGCCTGTGAAGGACTGTTAGTGTGACAAATGGATTCTCCCGGAGCTGTCTACCTGGTTCTGCTTGGAAAAATCAAGCAGGAATGCTGCAAGGCAGGTCTGAGTCCTAAATGCCATGTCTGAGAACTCGAGCGAGGATCATTACAAACTCAAAGCATGTAGTTCAGACTGACAAAAACGGTGTTTCCTTCAGACAGAGCCAACATTTTTGATTGTCTGTGTCACTTTGGAAAAATTGAAAACTTGTCTCTGGAGTCAGTCAGTATTTGCAGTGCAATTTGTTATTGAGGCGCCATCGTTGAAAGGAAACAATGCTTGTTAGTAAATAAAAACCTTATATCAGAGAAATCGTTTCTTATTTCATTTTAATTCTTCTTTCTGTTGCTCCTCACGTGTATCACAGACAACCTTCACAAAATCCAAAATAGTGTAAATGTTTCATATCAAAGACAAATAAAAGCATCAGGGAAACAATCCAGCAGAAAGCCAGCAATCCACTAATTAACGATAACTGGATGCAAATCAAGAACATTTCCAGTTTCAAGGTAAGCCACCATTTTCAAGTCATAATTTGAAAATCACTATTCTTTTGGTCATGCTGTTCCTGCAGTTTGAATTCCTATCTAAACAGTCTGCTTGCTCTCCAACATTTTAGCTGACAGTGTTTAATTTAAAGAGAGTCGCAATTCAACTCTTATTATTTATATGTGCATTAAATCTAGAAAACTAAATATTATTTTGTGAAATTATTTTTTAGCCTAAGGTACCACACAGCTAGAATGTCTCCACCCAAATCTCACTGGAGACTTAGTTTTGTAAAAAAAAAAAAACACTTCTTAAAAATTCTAATTTCTTTTTAACCAATTTTGCGTTTAATTTTAAAGGAAAAGCCTGTATATTTACACAACAAATAGAAAATAGTCATTTCACCACTGTTGCAAGGGAATAGTACACAACAATTTAAAAAGTATCCCATAATGTCCTCAGTTCCTCGTTAACACAGAATTTTGGTAGCACATATCCATGGAGGACTTTGGGATCTTTTGCAATAGAAAAGCACGTGATCTTAAGGTTGAGGGGAGCTGACAAGGCCCTGTCTGGACTTTAGCGAAACAATCCAACATGTGCATTATGTTTTCACTCTGTGGGGGGCACGAGAGATGGCTGCCAGGCTGCAAGGCATTCTGCCAGCTTTACAGAGCAACTGATAAGACAAATCTAAAAACATGTTACATTTAATCAATAATGTATCTTGGCTTGGCTCAGAGTAGATCTGTAGGCATTTGTACAAATAATGTCGTGCTCATTTTCTGATTGCAACATTGATTTCTTCTCTTCCCTCATCATCACATTCTAAATGATCACTCATCAAAAGTGTACATCTTTATATATTTTCCAGTAGAAATCGCTCATTTTATGAGGTCAAAATAAAATTGAGCCAGTGCTTTTTTTCTAAAGAAGAAAAGCACAGAAGGATATTAATTATTAAACGCGCTTTGGTCCACCGGCTCCAACAAGTTGGCTGGCAAGGAAACACAATGATGACAGAAGACAGAGTTAGGCTCAGAGATTGAGAATCAGGGGAAAAGATCTCGGAGAGTGGAGTTAAATATAGAACATGAAGTGAAGGAAGGGTGGAGGAAGAGGAGGAGGCGTACCTGTGGGACCGGACGCAGCCTAGTTAGTAATGAGCAGGACCACCGTGGGCGCTGACGGGCTGTAAAGGGAGACGGAGGAGGGGAGAGCAGGAGAGATAGCCAGAAACAAGGAGGAATGTCAACAGGAGGAGGGAAAAGAGGAAGAGCATCAAGACAGTGGAGTATCAGTTGAAAGAATAAATGAGCTTGAAGAAGAAGAAGAAGAAATAAGATGGGGATAATGAGAAAACAAGTCACATAATTTGAAAGACTGAGTTTAAAACAAACAAATATTCACACAAGACTGAGGATGGGAGCAGTAACAAACTTTAGTATATTTTTTAGTATTGAATGCAAAAATGTTTCTAACAACATTTTTATAAAGAAAATCAATTCATATTGTGTATGTACAGTATTGTGGTAGTATTTTGGTGCTAAAACCCAAGAATAGGCGTACCGGCTATTAAGACCGATGCAATTTATAGGATCACATGTGGACTATTATTTCAACATGATCAAACTAGACATCTCTGTTATCCAAAGAGAACAAAAGATATTTTGTCAAGATCTTAGCTAAAACAAACACTGTTTTTCATTACACTAACAATGCTTTTACAAAATCTCAATGATTATAATAAAGTGAAGATACAGGCAAATTTTGAGTGAAACTAAGACAACTAAAACATTCAAATGCGAATAAAGCCAACCCATATTGAAAATAATTAATCATTCTTTGAAACAGTTCAGTTTTAAATTGTATGATAAGCTTCACAATTATTTTATCCTTCGTGTGGAACAAGCATTGGGCATTTGCATATCATTTGTGCTTGCTTTCTTAGTCTTTAGTTTTATGTGAGTTACACTGAACAATATTTTTTTTGCATTGAACACTGTGAATGCCTTTATTAATTGTCAGTATTGTTTATTATTTGGCAAAATAAACACAAGTAGGCCTAATAAACCCTGGTTAATTACTGACGGAATAGAAGCCTCCCGCTAGTTTTTCTCTCTTGTGTGGTCCAAAACCACTTTCTCTAGATTTCTGTTATTGTACCATGAGGTTCCTGATTGTTTGCCTTATAAGAGACCTTTCTATTACCTACAAAACTGTATTCAGCGTTTTCTAAAGTACAAAATATGCAACAACTTATCAAACCCAAACTATACTAAATTAACATTTTTATTCAAAACCTTCTCAGTGTGCCTAAATATATATGCAGATGTGCAAAGTCAAGTCAAACCGAATATTTTAAAGATTCACGTAAGGTTAAGCTTCTTATGTAACATGCACAAATTGAAAAATGTTTTGCATTTGTTGAAGGAAGGGTAATCAGACTTTAATAGTGGAACGTTTCTTAAAACTAAACTTCAAATTCAGCTTCAAGGCATAGAAGCCGCCAATCTGCATCTTTGTTGATATTAACAAATATTAAAGATGCTTGCCTGAGCACCAGAATGAACCCAGGTTATCAGACATATGTCAGAGTGAGAAACTCCCGTCATCCTTGATCTGCCAGATTGTTTAGTCTTCTAATAAAGAGATATATTTGGACCTTTCAACATGTCCACCCACCCAACACCAAGGAAACTAGCAACTTCCCAGTCATCCCTTCTGAAGCTGTAAAAATGCATTTCAGCTGATGCACAAACTAAATGAAACAGATGCAACTAGGTTGATGAGAAGTCAGCTGTTGAAAGATTTTCACACCAACATGCTTCACTACTATAGATTAGGCCTGTCGCCACAATTTCCAAAGTGTGATTAAATAGGATGGTTTTCTAATAGAATTCCAGAACATTTTATGAAAAACTCTCTTCTGTACAATCAATCTGGTGATTTATTTCACTAGAAGCTAACTCGTGGGATGCATTACTGATGGATGACATCCATACATTTTCATTTGCCCATCCAAAGCTAGGTGGCAGCTGGCTGATGCAGCTGTTCCTTACCCCTTAATGTCTTACATCTTTTCATGAGAGGATCTTGAAAGAGCCCAAACAAGATAAAACATACAGCTCCCCGAGTGTGCTTGGCATTTAATCTGGGTTTTACATGTTTCAACCTTGAAGGAAAAATTCAGAGCTTTTGAAGCGAGGTTCTGTTGAAAGGTTACGCACAGTTAATATTTTACTTGTAGATATGTCTTTGAACGGCCTCAGTTTGGAGAAGTAGTGTTTTGATTCCGTACAAACTGACAAGCTAACGGCCAGTCTAGACCTAGCCAAGATCACAGCAGAGTTTAGAATTATGAATAAATTCCAATCTTGAAATTTTGTAGCTGTTCATGCTGTCACGATAAACTTTTAAGTCACCATACATTTTGCAATACATGGTCAAATTTATAAAAAGCTATGATTATTTGCAAATGGTGGCAGCAGCAGCTAGTTGTAACTTAATGGGAAATTTTTACTTGGAAACACGTCTGTCATCAACACGTAAACAGCATAACAGCACGGTTTCTTTTTTTTTTCTTTGCCCCACCTCTACAGTTTTCCATTTGCCATTGTGCTCCTTCCTCAGTGAAACATTCAAAAGCTGCAGAGAAAAATGATATTTGCCCGTGATTGTCTTCCTGTGGAAGCCAGAGAAGAATGTAATCAAGAAGAGACTCAGACAGCTAAACCCCCCCCCAAAAAAACCAAGATTAGCTCAGGTGTTCTATCCTTCTCTTTAAAGTTTCTAAATATTTGCTGGTTTAAAAATGGGATTTTACTTTATTACCTGGTTGGAAGTAAGATTTCACAGTTCAGATTGGTAATGATGTCACTATCTCCACCCAAAAATGTGAAAGGATTTATAAGGTATATACAATGAACCATGTTTAGTTCAAATACTCCTCCTGACAGTGGTTGTCCTCAACTTTACCTACCCCCGTTTCTTCTAGCAGGTCATAACACTAAGGAGTTACAATAAATATTTCAACAACACCCCATTTATCTTGGTCAAATTAAATTGTGTCCTTCTTTAGGCGATCACAAATCAGCTATTAATATGCAGAAAGGCGATATCTCATGCAGATAAATGTCAGGGTTGTAATGGACTCAGGCTAATGTGATCTGAATACATCAGACAGAGTTTGGTTCAAATAAAGCTATAAGGACAACAGTGATGACCAGATGACTTTTCTTCCATTATCCTGCCTGAGCTAAGGTTACTGCTGATGCAACAGAAGGGCATCTTGCATTTTCAGAGACAGTAAACAAAGGTTTTGGTAGAATGGAATAGATCAAAACCGGAGCC
>JAVKLF010000161.1:13050657-13061464 GCA_034783495.1 Millerichthys robustus | reverse complement strand
GAACCAGTGACCTGTTTCAGCAATGGAAAGTTTGAATGTGGATTTAGTGCAGAATTTTTATTGTACCAGACAAATTTTGATTGTTTGATTTATTTACTGTGATTTCTAAAAGCTGAGAAACTAAACCAGAAAAAAACAAAGAAAATAGGCCAAAGGTAAACATGTTTGGCAAAGTGGCACCACGGGTCTGTGATTCAGAGATCCCTCAAGCTGCTTGAAGGAGGACCGCAATTTGGCAGCGTTATCACAGTGACGTGGTTGATGAAAGGGAGGCACACAAGAAAGTGGGAGGAGGTTTGGACAGACCTACGCAAACAAACGAACAGAGAGCATAAGGGAAAGAAAGGCAAGCATTAGCTTTTTTGCACCAGCGAGTCATCAATCTTTGGCTGTGCTTGCACTCCAGCTGCTGTTAGTTCAAAGTACGGTCACTGGCAGAGAACCAGCCGAAAGCCTGCAAAAAGAAAACACCCACGCAGCCACTTCACATGCAGCAGGAAGCCAAAGGAAACAGAATGTCTTTGGCGCTAACGTCTCAGACTCAAGTCCAGAGTCACATACCTTGGACATCTAAACCACCATGAACATCTAACTCAAATTAAAGTCTGAACAAACAGATGCCAAAGTTAATGCTGGAGCCACATGCATTATTGCCAGGGGTAGTGGAAAAGGGAATGTTCATCACGATCACTTCCACAGAACAAAAGTGCAGCAGGAAGAAATCCATTCTTTAGTGTCAGATCTAAGGGAAACACATAAAAAAATAAATCCCGAACTGATCAACAAACGTTTAGAAACATGTTGAGTTTAACCTGAGTAACCTTAACTGATGCATCCCTCTACAGGGACGGGTTTTGCAATTCAGGTAATGTACAAGGAACTGCAAGACTGAAGGTACTTGGCATGGTTTCTCAAAGTTTTCCAAGAAGTAACATAATAAAAAAAACAGAACAAAGTGTATCTGAAAGCCTAAATATATGCTTAACATGACTATTTGGGATGAGAGTAGTTAAAGGTGCTATGGGATCCGATGTGTGTAGATGTGTATGCAGGTCAGTGTCTGGTTTTGTTTGTTTTTACACTGTGTTAGGCTCAGGTTCTGTCACGCGCGTGTTCTTACACAGGCATTACAAGTTTGCAGCAACAGTCATGTTAATGATTCTTATAAAACTTGTGGGTCAGCTAACAATGCACACACCTGCAACCAAGTCAGTGGATTTCCATATAAAGACTGTTATTCTCTTGATTGTGACTGTGCCAGCGCTGCTGCAGCTACTGTTTGTCGTCTCCCTGTCAGCATTCATTTGGTGTTTTGTTTTTGTTCTTAGGCAATTATTGAGGTGCAGAAAGTGAGACGTGAGGATCGAGCCACTGCCAGCTTTAGGGTGCGGTGGGCAGCAAATCATGACTAATCAAAGTGAATTCAGCCTCAATAAAGAACTGTTAGAAACTAAGAGGGTGTGCGACTTGCTTCCTACAGCTGCACTTTTAGTTTGATTAACAGCCAACCTCCAGGGAAGCTATTGTTTACCATGTCCAAACAGCGTCACAGACAAGATGTTTTGTTTTCCTTTTTTCCGCATTCCTCGGGAGAAACTTTAAAAGGTAAACTAATATACTGTATTTAAAAGTACGAGTGAAAATGGACCTTGTGACAGAGTTAAAACACATATTTCTTTATTTTTTATTCTTTACTATCTTTATTCTAATACCTTTAGTGCATTGCTCCGTCTGGCGTCTTAGTGGCCATGATCAGTCATTTAATTAACATTCAGTTCTCAGCAAGTTATTGTACTTTCATCCAAAACCTTTCAAAGGAAATAAACAAATTATTATTTTTTCTATATACCCAGTCTTATTCAATTATGTTATCATGCTGTAAACTTTCAGAGTTAATCATTTAAAAAGTAAATCCTTTTTTCCAAGTCATTGCAATTTTTAATTAACCGCACCGGTTCAAATGACACAATGTGCTCGCATCCAAAGTAAGCAGGTGCAGGCACAAACAGTTAATTGGTATTATGCAACATAATTTGTGTAATGACCACAAAAACCTCAATTATTGCTGTCAATGAGAATCAACTCAACGTAAACCCTCTGACACATTTGCATCCCACAGAAAACAACACTTTCTGACACAGTGTCCAGTTCTATCTTTAACTCTGAGATTGTCTTTTATCAAATTACATCGAACTGTGATCAGTCTTGCTCCGTTTATTCAAACAAAAAAGGTAATTAGCACGTGACAAAGAGCACTATACAATTATTTACTTTTATTGTTTATATGGTAGTGATACGTCATAAATTGTTCAAAGAATAGTTCAGGCATTTTTAAGTGAAGTTTTATGAAGAGATTATATATTTTAATATCTTATCTGTGGTAGATTTCCTTTTTTTTCCACAAACGGTTGATCAGAAATTACTTCTGATCAGGTAGCTGACCTATTATCTATGTTAAAACTATTTTTTTGGTTTCCATTTGTGGTTCTTCACGGAGCTATCTACAACAGGTAAGATGATTGTTTAGAATCTTTTCACTGTACAGTTTTTAGTATCTTAAATGTATTTTAGATGTGGAACATGCTGATGTCATAGCTCTGCAAAAAGAACCAAATGTTCAAAATAAAAGGAAACAGAAACTGAGACCTGCCCTTTCACTTCCTCCAATAGAACAGCTTCACTGATTGCCTTGCCAGTATCAAAAAGTTTCTGTTCACACAATGCTACAGGTGTTCATTTGAAACAAATAAAGCTATTAAAGAATATGGTTTGACCACATTCTCAACCAAAAGTAGAATAACAGCAACTAAACAAAAGTTTAAAAATCATGGTTCACTAACTCTAAAATAAAATGATGACATATGAAGGACATGGATCAACAATATTCAATAGATTTAAAACTGTTCTCCTGTAAAGTCAATACATTTGACTGAGAATAAAATATAAATGTATATACTTTTTTTACATTTCCTCATATTTTTTTAACAAACTCAGTGCTGATAGAAGAAAATACAAAAGCTTCAAGCTGTGTGTGACTCAGAGCGTCTGTCTGCCAGAGCCAGAGGGAGCTCACTGAGCTGTGTTTCTGCTCATCAGATTGTTAGCACCATGCTGCTTTGTGCGTGTGCGACTGCGTGAGGGTTTCTATTGGTTACATTTAGAGTGTTCGGTGTGATTGTGTAAGTCTGACTCAGGAAGGGCTTGTTTCCAGCACCATGCCCTGGCCTTTTCCTGCTGACGCTGGGATATTGGCAAAGGAACCATCTATTTTCCTGTCCTCAGGGTTGAGCGATCAACTACAAAGGCTTGGGCAATTGCACCTGCCAGAGTTTTACCGGCAGCCTCAAAATATGGAAATCTGCTCCCACTTTTTATGATTTTTATCACTTCTCAGTAAGATGCTGATTAAGGATGGAATCATGATGGGCTGGCACTGTAATAGCCTCTAAAAAATGACTTTTATTACCCGTCCAGTTAACTGTGGCTAAGGTTAGTTTCATAAGAGGTGGTAAAACAAGAGCACATAGAGCAAGTTGATGTCATGCAGATGAAGTTTAAGTTTGGTGAAATGTTCAAGCCGTTTGCCTACATAGGAAAAAAAAATCAAAAGAAGCACATTGTTACAGGTCCTATTGTAAAGCTAACCTCTAAATATTTAGAACCACATAAAAGATGAAAATCAACAATGGTTTTTGGCCATGTATGTAAAATACCTCATAATCCAATGGATGGACTTTAGTAAAGCTCTCCGAAATTAATCATTGGATGTACATCTTGGACTCAACCCCATTAAAGATGGCTGCCACAGCTAAGCAACCTCGGCAAACCTCAAAATGATCAGAACTCAGACAACTTACATATAGTTAGTGAGCGTGTTTGTAGCTGGGAGTCATTTACAACATATTGTGAATTTTACACATTGCACATCATTGATTTAAAAAAAAGTTAGCTTAGTTAGAATCAAAATGTCATAATCTGTGTCTCTTGTGTTGTGTTTTTGGTTATATTTGTGTTTGGTCCCTTGTGTTCTTCTCTGTGGATCCCTGTGTTCTTTTTCATTCTGCCCCTAAAAAAACTGTATATCCTGAACCACTAGATATAATATTTTGGAGGAAATCACTGGATGTAAAGCCAAAACCTCATCAACCGTTGAAGTCCCAAACCCAAAACAAAAATTGTAACTCTGACAATTTTACAAATATTGAGCTATATTAGGTCTCTTTGAGTTCTGCGTATTGTGAATCTCACAATATTATGCATAATGTCATTTTCACCTCTCAGTCTGTTTAAATCTCTGGTGTAAAAGGTGCTTGTTGACATAAATTACTGCATTAAATGCTATGCCTTTTATTATTTTTGAGTATACTCACAATCACATTCTTCAATGCCACATCACCTTGACTGGAACACACAAGCCCTGGGTAAATAGACAGCCTCCTGCCTTTAAACCCTTATTAACTCCCACCAGCTCGCGGATTAAGTTCTAGGATCCAGACAGCTAACAACCCTGGATGTGTCTGGTAAAGGCTGCTCACACATTCATAGCACTATGACAGGTCACTACCCACAGCTTTCCTCTCTGAGTCTTGTAAAAAGGACATTTTCAAAACAACCACTTAGTTTGAAGGGACCATGAGTAAAAAAGGATTGGTATGTTTTAAAAAGCAGATGTATATCTAGGAAGGGAGACTGTTTTGGTTCACTGAGTTTGTAATTATGGGATTTTCTTTTCTAAATGTAGCTTTTACATTTTGGAGGACTGATACATGACAGTGGAAGTAATAACAAAATACACAAGAATGACATACTGATGTATTTTAGAGGTGACTTTCTTAAAAACAGAAAAGACATTGACAGATAAACATGTGAGGCTGCCTCAGTTTGAGTCAGTTCAGATAAAACAGCCTTAAATTCAGCTGTTTATATCTCACAAACAGGCAAAAACACTCTGAAGAAGCAAAATTAAAAGAGTTGTTTGAGATTTCACTGTTTGGAATTGGACAGGGAATGTTGATGAACACAGATAAAACCTGCAAACATGGTAGCCACAGAAGGAAAGTCACATTTTCTCTTCTTGCCAAGGTTTCAGATGTTATCTGCACCCAGGTTTCTAATGTGCCAGAGCATCAAAAATTGTGACGCAAGTAGCGTTGTTACTTTTGTGCTGGAAAAATTGTTTTGCAACATCATAAAGGGTGTGGGAAAAAGTACAATGGCTTACACAACTGCCTGCTCAGATTTCAGTCAGCAATTGCAGAATGATTGTTTTTTTTTTTTGATAAGTCATTTTGCTGCACACATGCTTGCACAGGTTTCGGAAAAACTGAAGGAAGGATATTGCTTATTAGGAAGCAGGTTGCCACATGTGACTTTCTCCTAAACCCTTAGACAAGTTACTGCTATGATTTCACAGCCAGAAACAGTTAAGCACAGAACAAAATGTGTGAAAGTAAACTGCACTTCCTATTACTGAATAGAAAACTGCAGAACAGACTTTGAATCACAGCTATGCAACTTTAAAAATCCAACAAATACGGACTAACTTTTACACCTACAAATTGCTATAAACCAAGTGCATAAACTGAACCACTTATTCATTTGTGTAAACATTTGAGACTCTTCTAGAAGCAACATTTGCAGGATTATTCAGACGTTTTTTAAGCTTTAAAAAAATCTTGAATTTTTGGTTTTATTTTGTAGCAAACATTAACCACACATGGCCACAAGCAAAGCAAGGAACAACTTTATAATTAAATTTAGCGGATTTGGGACCAAAAATGACCCCTGTGTGAAATGTTTTGACCTTGCTGCCAGTTTGCTGAAGTTACATAACGTCCTCAGACAAGTAAAAAAACAAATGACCAATTACTGGTGCCTCCCTTGGGAATGCCAGCACACTTCCAGTCAGACTGATGCAGCTGCAGATGAGAACAAGCTTTGTTTGCATGTTGAGCTCTTCAAGAGCTGCTGATCCAGAGCAGGTTCGGGAGTCCATGCATGTGTTCAGGTGTTTACACATAACAGCATATAAATATAGAATATTTAGTTTAGTGCTAGATATACAAAACAAAGCTATACAAAAACCTTTATTTATACAGGAAAATCTCTTGAGACTCCTTGTCTCATTTAAAAGAGAGACCTAGTTAAACTAATGTTTTCATTATCAGGGATCAGATGTATTTTACGTAGTATAAATCATTGAAACTTTCAGGGAAATACAGCAACATCTTGAATGCATTCACTTTTTTGAAGATTGATATATCAATATTTGTAATGCTACATTTGTGTTGTTTTATAAAGTGCTTTTACAAAGAACACAATATTAGCTTTTTGAACGGCATGCCTCTCTGACAAATTATACCCTTTTTGCATCCAGTGGCTGTTCTGGCACAAACGCTGCAGTAAAACAAAGTTATACAACAGCGGAAGGCTGCTGCTTTTCTTCGTTGGAAGTCCTAATTGGGCTCACAGGGGTGCAGCCAAAAAAATAAAAGGAAGAACATTTTGATTTGAGGAGTTTGCTTTGGGGATTGTGTCTTTGGTCAAAAGGTTAATGTGAGACTAAAAACACGCTTTTGAAGGCAGAGTGGTTGGAAACACAGACAGCACATAAAGTTTATGTACTAGTACAAACACACGTACAAATACATTCACATAATCATAGAGATTAAAGCAAGCCTTCCAACCTACACTAACACACCCATACAAACACAATGTCTACACAATGATCAACAATGATGAACAAAAAAGAAACTTATTAAAGAACGGCAAACTTGCAAACAAATAAATATCAAAACATGAATTTATTAAAGGCTTTCTGTACTGAGATTGGAGCTTTGTATAATGGCGTCTTTATTAAAATAATCTCTCAGGAATCCAAAGTGATAACACAGTAATACCCAACCTGTGGTTCCGGCAACGCTCACACACTCTGAGCACCAAAATAGCTCCTCTGGGTTTTATAGCACCTCATAAAGCAGAAGTTCACCACGTGATGGTGAGGTGACATTTTCAGACGTTTTCCCATCCCGCCCCTCGGATGAGATGCGCAGCGTTCAGGCACCGTGGTACGTAACTTTTGTGTGACCACAAACTTCCCCTATCTGTGGGAGCAATCACAAAGTGTGGCAAAAAGCAGGCCCCCACCCCCCTCTCGACATAGTGCCCAGCCTCTGGGCGGCTCTGCTTCCTGTGATGAAAATACATTTGGCTCTACGTTTTGTTTTCAGATGATTGATGAAACATGTAGAAAATAATCGAATATAAGCAAACTTCATCTGCCACTGCAATTCAACCGGTATGCTCACAACTTTGGAAATGGATTATGAGGTCTTGTTTCTGAGTTAAAATGATTTTTTGAAAAAGGAAACAAAAAATGTTTTGATTTACAATATTCCAGCCCTCACTTGTTCAGAGATCACATCCTATAAATTCTTATAATCATGCTCACTTACAGTAACTGGAAGTAAGCATGTTTGCCTGTGAGCTAGAGTCACATGACAGCCTGACCAAAGTGAAACTACAATTCATGGGGTTTTCCCAGCAACAGCCAACTGCTCACAGTGCTGAGGTCTTAAATGCTTTTTCAGGGAAAAGGTTTACCCTCATAATACCTCTTTCAGGATCAACAAAAACTTGTTTTTGTTAATAATTCAAGATGGGGCTTGTTTTTTTTTCTGCCAAGAAGAGAATCCCTTTAAATGTGCAATAAAACTCCAAATAATTAAAACGACTGAGTGAGATTAACATCCTGCAAAAAGCAACTTTATATGCAGCTATAAAATCTCATTCAGGTGGTGTTTGTGTGCTTTGTACAGTGGGTGGTACGTTGTTGGCTAGCCACACATGAGCTGCTTTAATACTGGCAATGAGTGAGCATAAAAGTCCCAAAAACATTTTTAACTTTCATTTAAAGTTTCATTTAAAGCTCTGCACTGCTTTTCCTAGAAAATGAAAAGTAACAAATGTTTAATGGTCAGATTTTGGCTGGATGAGGTTGTCACAATGACAAAGCAGATCCAAAAAAATCCTTGCTGACTTTGGACTTTTAAGGACATAGGGGTATAAGGTTGTGTGGACTGCCCGCTGGCACACGTCAGCTGGCTTCCCGACTAAAGCTGCTGAAATGTCATGGCTTTCTAACACCATGTCAGCATCCCTGTAAATGTTTTTCCAACCTTTTCCATGCAGGAACTCTTCACTCCGGGTGCACACGTTCGCCAGCAACACCTTACTTTACATTCATTCATTTTCACATCTGGGCTGTGTGGCATTTCTCCTGCTGTTGGCCAAGTGTCTAAAACACATTTCTCGCCAACACTGTCACTGAGAAAATAAGGTCTGCTTCATGCAGGTGCAGGTTTTTGATGAAAAGATGTCAGCATTTTTCAGAAACTTTGCAGCAGCCAAAAATGTACATTTCTCACATTGTAAAGAAGAAATCCACCTGCAAATCACTGCTGCAACACCTCTGAATAGCCACAGGTAGAACAGGTGATGTTAGTGGGCCCCCTGGAGGCCTCAGGTTCCAGCAGTTAGCGCATGACCAACTACAGCACAGTCTTTAGTGTTTTAAACACATTTTAACACATATTTATAAAGCCCAAGTATAGATAACTGCTACTTTTTGTCCACACAGTAAACATACTGCATTCATGTCTAATGCTAATTGTCAACAGACCCTGATAAGTTTCTCAGAATAAAAACAAACAACACTGAGGTGTCCCAACTTGGGTTTCATCATGTGATAAGATGTTCTTTTAAAACCAGTACACCAACAGTTTCTAAAACCTGTGACGTTGTCCCAGGTATTTTTGTTAAACAATCATTAAAATCAGTTCTTGGATGTTGAGCTGTGTTTATCTGGAGTAAAATGAATGAAAACGCCTGTGACAGTGAGCCCCCTAGAGGTAGATATTCAAACTGCAGCGTGTCTCTCTCCCTAATATTTTCTTTTGTACAAAACAAAGTAGTTTGAGCTCTCAGTTGTGACTCAGACAGCACTGCTGAAGGCACATTGTATACATTCTTCTGGATGAGAGAATCCGAGGACATGTAGGTGTGCTCTGTATTGTTTGAAATTGTCATTTTGCTTTGTAGCTTTTGGGAATTACATTTTGTTACACTTTCTTTTAAATTTGCATGGTTAGAGCTGGCAGCTCACAGCAAGAAGTCGGTTCAAACCGACTCCTGCCTTTCTGTATGGAGCTTGTATGTTCTCACTCTGCATGTATGCTTTCCTCCAACTGTCCAAAAACACATAAGCTAGGTATATTAACTACTCTGAATATGTCACTTGGTTAGTGAGTGAATGGTGACTGTCTTATTTGTGTCTATGGCCCTGTGATAAACTCTCCAGAGGCAGCAGTGCCATATGGCTTTGCACAGAAAAGATTGGGTTTTTTATCTTTTTATTTGGATAATTTCCATCCATCCATTCACTATCTGTTAACCGCTTCTTCCTTTCAGGGTCACGGGGCTCACCGGTGCCCCATATCCAGCAGTCACAGTGCGAGGGGCGGGGTAAACCCTGGACAGGTCGCAAGTTCATCACAGAATATATGTAAACGTATTAAACATTTAGATGCATTAAAGTCAGGGACAAATAGAGACAAACAACCATTCATTCTCTCACTCACACCTAGGGACAATTTAGAGTTACCAATTACCAGTCATGTTTTTGGACTGTGGGAGGAAACCCACACAAGCACGGAGAGAACATGCAAACTCCACCCAGAAATGTCCCCAGCCCGGATTCATTCCGGCGACCTTCTTGCTGGGAGACAATAGCTCTACCAACTGAGCTGTGTGCCAATATTACAACCTACATTTTGTCTGACTCGTAATGATTTTTATTGTAAGGTTGCATATTCATGTGTTAGAGGATTAATTCATGTCTCCTTATTGTTTCTTTTCATTTTTCTCACGTCACATGCTCTGTCTTTTCAGATTCTTCTTTCTCCACAGAAGCTGCTGAGTGAGGAAACAGTATGACCTTGTTTGTCCCCAGCACATGGTGTCTCCTTTCTCAGGCCTGGCTCAATGCCCAGACGGCTGCCGCTCTTTGCGTGCCACCACTGTTTGGGTAGATTTGCATCTGGGCTGCGGAGTCAACTGGAACAATTTATCAGCCATCGTGTGTGTCTGCATAGGTAATGGTGTAGTCCCAAACGAGTGTGTTGTCCCTGTGAAGGCTTTTCTGTCCTTCCTATTTATTCAAAGGAACAATAATAAATTGCATGAAAGGCGGAAAGGATTATTAAACCAACCACCATTCATAGTATGTTAAACACAGATAGGTGGAGCCTTCTCTGCAGGGCACAGGGACATAGAGGTAAACACAGGAGTTTATAATGTTAGTAAAGCAGAATATTGTATTTAAAGAGGAGTGGTAAAGTAAAAACCTTAAGGCTTGAAAACATTTAGTGGTCCAAACATCCTGTTCATTTTGCCACACACTTGGGAAAAAGAGGAAAAGGACAAAGTCATATTTTATAGTATGCCTACAGGAGTCTACGCTATGAATCCCTGCAAAAAGGCTCTCATTCATCATAAGGTTCAATGTATGACGTGTAAAGTACAATGCCAGCTGATGGATGATGGCAGTTTGTTGTTGTACCCAAAAGGAGATTTGAGTCAGTGTGACTCCAAATCATGTTTTGATATGATTCAAAGTGAATAGAAAGATACAAAAAAAATATTTCATATCTTCCTTAATGGTGTTCTGTGGAAAGATCAAGAACAATTATCTTACATGTTGTAGATAGCTTTGTGAATGGCATCCGCTTGGAGAACTAAGGAAACATTT
>JAVKLF010000161.1:13032698-13043359 GCA_034783495.1 Millerichthys robustus | reverse complement strand
GTTGACATAAACAACACAGAATCATTTTGATCTAGATACAAACTGAGTTTATCCAGACTAAAATGAGTTGTAAGTTGAATTCTTGTGAGAAAACTAAGGACTTTGCTCAATACTAACCCTTTGATGAAAGCTCGTTTCACTGGAAGGCAAACAAGTCATGGGTGGGCTGTCGAGCCTACCATGAATATGAATGTGAGTGACCGCTACGGGCGAGACGCTCGGCCCAAACAGATGCAGGGCTTGGTTCCAACTCTCATTATCATCATCTTCATCATCATCAAAGAGATTTAGTGGAAATTTAAAATAAATAAATTACAGTGAGGACTGTTTTATCACGCTCCTGATGTTGTGATTAGACATGAGAGGTGCTTTTTCTGTACTTCATATTGCCACATGGTGGCACTAGGCAGCAACTTTTCTGCTTCTGAGTTCATTCTTTTACCCATCAGAGTCTTCTTCACCTCCAAGGAACCAAAGTAATTTCTGCTCATTATGTCAGGTGCTGACCTTCTGCATTAGTAAAGTTTACATTGTACACTATGAACATGTAAAAAATGCTTTTGTTGTACTTATGCTACTTACTTACTTGTTTTAACCGTGCAACTGCAGAGAATGTATGAACATAGGCACGTGATTCTGGATCAAATCTCAATATTTTATTATTTGTCTTGCCTTAAAGGAACGTCTGTCATTTATACTGTGGATAAAACAAAAAATAACATTTTTGTTACTTATTCTCTTACAAGAAGTTAAGTAGAAATATAAATAAATCAATACCTACACATTAAGTTCAGTTCAATATTCTGTTTAACTGATACAATAGAAAAAGGAAAATATTTTATGAATGATATAAAATAATATTCTGTTTATTATTGATTCTAATCATACTCCAAACAGCTCATGCGTTTAATTTTTAGACTTTTCTACAAATGTAGACCAGTTGATTCTCATTGGTTGACAGAGGGTGGTCTTTTTAAAAAACAAAAACAAACTTATTTTATGTCATGTGCTTTTCTTTTGCTCTGAACATAGAGAACAGAAGACAGAGACCAACTCTAATATAATTCTAAGTTAGAAAGGTTGGCTTCCTCAGTCAGACACAATGCATAATCTAATTCCAAATCTCTACCGGTATTAGGAAATGCAAAAGGTGCATCAATAATGCAGATTAAAGGGGGTCTGGTATAATAGCCCATGATTCTTCTACTTTTAAATACAATAAATCAAGTGTAAAAATGAAAAATTACAGTTCCAATTAATGGGTCAAAACCTTTCCCTCTTTCGCTCATCCCGTGCTTGTGACTAAAACTGGTCATAAAGCTGAGCAGACCTTGATGATATTAGGTACCATTCATTTCTTACGAGTTCCCAGTTAAGCGTTAAGTTGAAAATTGTTAACGTGTGAAAGAGAAGAGGTTAAACGCAGACGCCCCCTCTGTGGCTTTGTGCCGGGCTGCCGGAGCGCTGATGTTCAGCTGTGTTGTTGTTCAGGTAGTTCATTATCTTTCCACTAATAGCAAACATTCTTGGAAGAGATGTGTGGGAGGATGTTGTGTCAGAGTCTCATAAGAAGCAGTCCACTGCTTGCAATGAATTAAACTAATTAATCAAATGCCCCATTAATAGCGTGTTGTTTCTGTCAGTGTGACCTGAATTAAAATCGGCATGACTGTTTCTGCCCTGAGGCCCTTAAAGGGGGGAGGGGCGCTTTCTTTTAATAATCAAATATCTCCTTGTGATAGGAGACTTTTTTTCATTCCAGCACAATCAGGAGTTTCATCCTTTTGGCACTCGGCTGTCTGCAAGCTCAACAGAAGGCAGCAATCAATTGCTAATTCACACACACAAGCGGACAGGAGTCTTCAGTCAGGGCAGCAACTCAAAAGCACTAATTCAACAAGCGCTCAGCCTATTTGTATCCCAAGGGGCTGGTTGTAAAGATCCACACTGACCACACAAATACTGGGCATGGTGATTAATGCGCCCACCCTCCCCGAACACAGGACTAGAGTTGTGGATAAAGAGGCGTGGATCAATAGGAACTTTATTGATAGGACTCGCCGAATAAAGATGACATTTGCCGACTTCTGGAGATCTTTTAATTTGTCAGGGTGAGTGAAAACAGGTTTCACTCTCAGGAATGGGGCACTTCAAAAGGTCGAGTAAAGAGGCACGCAAAGAGAAGGAAAAGACAGCAAAGCAGAGAGCAAAAAGGATAAAATAAGAAAGCGGAAGCCCACCTACCTAGAGATTTACTTCTCACTTTTACTCAAAGACATTTATGCTCTTGCTACTGTGTATTTAGAAGAAAACCCTGTTGTCTGAGCAGCTTTGGTATCAAGTTTGAGGAAAAGAAAAGCACAAACCTCCCTTTGAGGTGGTGCATGCTATACAGGGAGCATTGAGCCATCAAGTCAGGCGGCCAGCGGCATTGTTGAAAAATTGCACATGGGGGGGGGCTCGCGATTTGGCCTTGGTTTAACAGTGGAGAAAACAGGGAGGGAAGGGGAGGATATAGAGCATTCAGAGTTTCAAAGCTCAGAAGAGAGAGCGCGAGAGACAGAGAGAGACAGAGAGAGAGAGTAACACATCCGGGGGGAAGGTTTTTCTCTTCAACTGCAAACTATTTGTACTTTCTATAGAAGATAATGCCTACTTTCCTCTCTGTCATCCTTTCCCATTTCATCCTTGTTTCTCTGCCATCCAGTTGTCCTTTCTCTGGGCCCCTTCGCCCTCTCTTCTGTTATCAAATGCTTTGTGATCTGGGCACAGTGTGGGAGCCTCCCCACGACGGCATGCTGTGATTCGAGCAGCCTGCTGCTGAGGACGTGCTTGTCGGCGGCCCGATCAATAGGAAAGGATTCTGCACACAAAGCTGAGGTGACAGGCAGAGACTGTGAGAAAGGGGAGCGTGACCTTTGGAGAATACAATTAAAAAAAAAAAAAGAAAAGGAAAAAAATTTCCCTGACACTGGCTAAGTTAACTCTGGCACCACACTGCGCCTGTACTTGCAGATCGTTTATTTTCCTGGACAGTACCAATTGAGCGAGCTGAGGGGAGGAAGGTCTGGGATTGGGATTGAGGTGAGAGCGGCGGCAAAGTGGGGTGACGGCGGGAGGGAACGCAAAGAGGAACAACAATTTAGGCATGTTGTGCCAGCAAGTGTACCTGCCTTTACTTCCTACTACTTTTTTCCATTCCAGCTCCTTCCACTTTTACCTCATCTTGTTGTAGCAGTCGGGCCAACAGCTGTTTAAGGACGCAGCCTGAACACAGTCAGCACACAGGCTCCTTTACATCTTTGACAACATGGTCCACAGTTGTACAATTACAATGAAGCACAGACAGGAAATCTATATTTGACTGCCTTAATGATTTAGCTGATTCTTTCTGTCTTTTTTTCTTGGGTACATTTCTCTAACTTCTCCTCACTCCCTCTGTTCTGTTGCATGTCAGTATATAATGTAACATCGTCTTGCCAAATAATAAATCGAACACTGACAAGTGAGTCAACGTGGGCAGGCCACTTAGAAAATATGAATGTAATTTTTAAACCATCAATCTATAACTGCTCGTGACTAACAATTTATATTTTGTCAATTGCATTGATTTCATTTAACAGCTTGACGTGCAGTATACTTAGTAGATCTGTATTTTTCATGTAGTGGGACTGACTCTGTTTTTAGAAGCATGTAATTATTGCATACAATTATTGCATCTAAGTATTTCATGAATCTTTTGAGTGTTTGGAGTGATGGAGTGAGCGAGGTGTGTCGGTTCAATTTCATATTTCTCCTCCTTCCCTCTCTCGTTCTGTTCTCAGTTGCACTTCCTGTTTCTGAACAGCAGGGGGCAGTGTTAAATGAGGTATCTCCAAGAGTGGTGACTTTTTGTCCTCTCAGACTGACGGCCGGGGCTGCTGCAGTCTTGTCTGGATAAAGATGAGGAGAGAAAGGGGGTTTGGGCTACTGCACTGCACAACACAAATGTGTATCAAGAGGAGGGCTGAGAGGAAGCTGGTGGATTTGAAGCCGTCTTCCTTTGTTTTACATTTAAATTGTGTTTGGACAAGCCCCACTCTACATGTGTAATTACCACTGGCACTGTTACTTTTTCCAGACACAAGTTCAGATTGCGCTTTAATCATTAATATGTTGTGTCACTGGGACAATTGCAAATACAAAAAATAAAAAATAAAATAAAAAGATCTAGGGCTTTTCAAGCATTAGTTAAACTTTTTTTTGTCTGTACTACATTTTCAATTATACGAATTTACTTTCATTAATAACTCTCAAGGACAAAAGGTGGGATTCATGTGCAGGTCTCACTTTCTTTCTTGTTAAATTGCAAAATGGCAAACAAATCATTGGATTTATAAATAATTCTGGTGGATTTGCCTTCTACATTTCCTGGTTCCGGGCATTTTGGATTGAAAATAAAACCCTATCATTGTAATCGCAAATAATTTGATCTCCCTTTTAGCTGGGACAAAAGGGCACAATAAGAGCCACGTTCCCTCTAACACGAGGGTTTGCACTAATGCCTACAACAAACCATTTGTGGCAAAAATATTACATCTTCTAGGAAAATTAACATTCATTGCCATGCAGTTGAAGATTAAATCAATTTCCCTGCTTCCGTCACATCACGTTATCAGCCTTGAGATGGTAAACAGACATTAAGTGCCATCTTCCTTGTGGTCCAGAGGCGCTTTAACTCACATCGTATTGGGCCCAGCCTGCGTGATAATGTTTACAACAGAGATACATCAATATTCTCATGGCCTCGTTTTACTGAGGAATCAGCGATGGCACACATTAGCCAACAGTTAGCAACGTTTATTTGAGAAATATGAGAAGACAACATGTTTTGCGCAACATTTATTCTATGGGACAGAAAGAAGTGCTAATTAACTTGCAAAATGTTTTATTAAAATAATATGATTTAGAATGTGTAGTTAAAGCAGAGTTAGGTGGAAAAAAGGCTATCAAGAACTAAAATAAAACTCGTTTTATACTTTTTGAAATTTTAGTTTGGAGAAATAGAATTTTTTTTCTGACCAGACTAAACCAAAAGCTGGTCTCAGCAGATCCAAGACCAAAGTGGATTTCAGTCCTAAAACTACAGCCAGCATTAAATGTCATAGTGTTTTATGCAGTTTTACGCTTTAGTGAAGTTCATTTGTTATTACACAATTATTCTAGCAAAGTCAGAAGGATCAGAAGTCTTACAGCTATTTTTAAAATGTTTCTTTTTTTTTGGTTTTGAGCATTAAGATGGCAGTAATCCAAGTTGTTCTTGGCCAAACTTGCTCATCAGAATCTGGATAGACGTAAACTCTAGAGTGAGGTAAGACACTAACTGTTCAAAGCTTTTCACAGAGCCCTCTTTCATAAAAACTCAACTCTAACTTCAACCAAATTTTTATCATAAAGGAGGAACTCTGTTTATGAGGAAACATGTAATGATTATGTTCAAAGTCACCCTCGAAGGAAATTGTTCTCATAAAATAAACAAATGTCATCATCTGTCTGAAAAAAAAAGAATAAACATTATTTTTTGTCCTCTCTCAGGCTTATGTCCCACCAAACTTGTGGCACACGCGGTGATAAAACAAGACCATTTCCGCGGACCCTACGGGAGGTCTTACATTTCCTGTCCTCTCATGAGTCCTCCATTTGGCCCCCACCGCAAAAAGCCATCCTGCTATTTGATGTTCCGCAAAAAGCAATTAGCTGGTCACATTTCCTCATGTAAATGAAATGACTTGTTTCTATGGAACCTGCAGGACCTCAAAGACATATTCCCACTGCTGGCGCATTTGACATGAGGTCTGCCAGCATTAACATTTGATAAGAAGGGTCGTTTACAACTCCCAGCTGCTCGCCAGCACCAGACAGTGACCTTTCGAACAACAGTAATTTTTACAGACCTTTAAAAAGCTTGCACCCTGCCTTACCCGCGCTCTGTCTCATCATCTCTAATGATTTCCTTATTTTGACTATGGCATGTTTTGTTTCTCCTCTCATTAATGCAGTCTAACACACGGCAAAAGGAAAATATTCCTTCATTCCTCCTCTTGGTATTTCAATTTGAACCCCCACTGTAAGGATTATTACTCATGAGGAGCTTATTTATTTCTTTATTTATTTTCAAAGAGACACATTCTTCACCAAGCTCTATTGGGTTACATGGTGAGGTGAGCTTTCTCCATTCGTCCTTCCACAGACACAGGCTGTCTGCACACGCTGCACGCAAATGCGACATTAAGCATATTGTTACTAAGTTGCTTTCACCACTGATCAATATTTTATCATTTCCTTGCTAAAACTGTCTTTACAAAATCTGGTCAAGTGGTTTTCCAAATGCGGTACTGATGACGCTCGAACGAAAACAGGCACTAGTTTAGCCTTGGAGGGAGAGGTGTACATGAACTTGCTGAGAGGATGGGTAAATAATACATTAATGCTTCACAGCTGCAGGGATTGTAGAAAAAGCAACCATCCAACAACCTTGAGAAGCAGGGGCTATTGATTAAGAATGGCCACAGCGTTCATGCATGTCAGTTAAAAAGCAAGGAGTTCGTTGTATAGGTGCAGCTCATTCTTTTGAAGATCACCATGACAACCGGACGATTAATAGTTTCAATAGTTTGATGAAATCTTTCAGCCTGCCACTGTGTTTGAACTCAACCGACAAAAAAGTGAAATGTTTTAGACGGCTTCTTATTACTACCACGGAACTTGGCCATATATCCGTCTTTTGCCGGTACCATATAATGATGGTGATGTACTGCAACCCCAAACAGCAGGAATATGACATAAACTGTGTGTCTGATCTCAGATACCATTTTATGTCCACCAGTTATATTTCACTGTAATCTTAAGATACAGGAGACCTATGAATTTATGAAATGACATACTATATGTGTTTCAATGTAAGAAAGTTGTTGAAAAATAAGAAAACGGCAACGCCACAAGCTGTGAGTTTTCAAAGGCATACCTTCCTGTGGTCACAGTTTAGTTTCTAGTTTGATTTCTGTTCGGTGTTTGTCACCTATACTTCCTGTTTTATTTTCACTTACTTCCTGTTTGTAATCAGCACACCAATTATCACTGTTCACCATCTCTCTGTATTTACGGTCACAGTTTTTCTTTTGCAATTGGAAAGTTCCCATTGCTTTAGTCCGTTTCGTCTTTTAAAGTTTCCAATTTTATCTTTTTCTTGAGTTTAATTATATGTTATCATTTCATTGCTGTTTACAAAACAATCTTATTTGTTTCATAGTGTTTTATCAATACACCTTCCTAACTTTTATAGTACTACCTGTAGATTTATTTGTTTTTTTGATTACCATGGCCTGATTAACAGTGATTAAAATGGCATAACCACGATTAAAACTGGGGGAATGGATCAACTCAAATCAAAGAAAAATCGATTTTCATTTGTTGCAATAGTCATTAAGCAAATTTTTTAACCTAATTGTTTAAATGGTTCATTTCCTAAAATCCTTTGACCCTAAATATTTTCCTGCACTGTGCAGGAACCTTGAGGGCCAAGACAATGTGCTAAACAGTGTGAGTCACTGTGAACCCATGGCCTGACTGAAGATCCCTGAAGACAGAAAAGACCACGCTTAGGGCTGTGCCTCAGGCTTTTAACACACTGGTAAACATGTTTACCCATGTATGAAATTCATTGTCAAACAAATGCTGCTGGCAAATACCGTGAGAAAACAAGCTGCACCATCATAGTTAGAACTGATTAGTACGACTTTATGTCAGCTATTACCCAGCGTTCATTCATAATACATTACCTCTGCTTTTTAGAAAGAGAGCCCGGAATACCTGCATGACCTCTCGTGGGATTTTATTAAAATCCCCCTGTGATTAAAGTTATTTTCAGAAATATGTGCAAAAATAGGTGTGCTTGTTCGGACTTCCCTGCATGATCCCTGAGTTTATGGTGGAATAAGTTGCTCCTCGACTAGACAAGCATGATACATGGTAGCCTTATGATAAGACCAACGAGAGTTAGTGTACCGCTCTGCACATGGCTTGATAAGTGTGATGTAGAGGGATTTGGAAGGGATTTGGATAGATGTGAGGACTGTATGTAATCTTTCTCACCCTCCTTCAAATGAATCCTTTATTCCTTTAAGCCACATCTGATGGGACCTCAGTGGGCACTCAATCAAAACCTCTCACTTTCTTCTTCTTCTCTCGCTATGCATACAGAAATTTGCCCAAGTCTTCGCCCGGCAACATATTAGCAAAATAACCTGCACCTTATAGGATACTGTTCTTTACACAAAAATATGTCTGCCACTGGTGATCTTCTCTCTTACACACGTGAGCGCACACACACACACACACACACACACACACATCACACATACTGCCTGATCATCACTTTCTTTCTGCTGTGACCATTACAGCAAATACTGTATTTTCCAGCGTCTTTATCCCCCCTGCTGTCCTTGGCCCTATAACACAGCGCCTGTAGACTTAGGAGGTCTGACCAAATGCCAGCTGTCCTACAACAAGATAACAAACACAATAAACAAACAAACTAACATAAAAAAGATAGAATGGGGAAAAATACCCCAAAGTAATTGTGCATGGTAGATCTGAGTTTTCCAAAAATTAGTTTTTGTTGAAAAAAATAAGAAGTGGTTTTTTTCTGCATATTTTACAGTCAAATTTTTGTACCCAGTTTATGATTCTTGAAGCTGACTACAAGAAAAAAAAATGTTTGATGTTGTCTACTTGTAATGAATCAGAGAAGTGAAACAAAGGTTGTTTAACTAAGAGTTCACAGGATTATGTGATCAATGTCTGTGGTTAAGAATGAAGGCTTTGAAGTCTATTTTTTTGGTAATATAAATGCTACTTGTAATGCAAGAATTCTAAGCTATTGAGGGTTCTCTCATGTATATCCTTTTCCAGCTGCTTCCCTCTGCAAGGATGGCCACAGTAATCAAAGTCATTTAAAAGATTTGCCAATTGTTTCACACAGATGCCCTTCCTGATGCAACCTGGGCTCAAACCTGCAATCCTCATCACAAGACCGCAGCTCTGACCACCGAGCGGCTGCAGCTCATTCTCTCAAGTACTTTTGCAGTGCAATAAATACTTGCACGCTTGTGGCATCTAATTAGGAATTTGTCTTTTGTCATGAGGTATCGCACTCATGAATTCTTGCTATCCAATGTGTGCTGTCATTTAGACAAGGCTGGTGTGGCCTGTTGACCTTCCCGCTCTGCACATGTTTTGCTGCGCACCGTTCTTGTACATTTGCAGAGCACCATGATATAGCAATTAGATGGACTGTTTTTGCATGCAGGAGGTTTTCTGCCTATTTGCGTTTAAATTATTGAAGCACATTGCCTTGTTAATGATGCACTCAGAAATGCTTTTATTGAGAAAATGCGGTGAAGAAAACTAAATACAAACACTAAGGCAAGAAATTTTTGTTTCAATTTTCAGCGCTGAGGAAATCTCATCAGAACAGCTTGGCAAGGTTCTTTTAATAATCTATAAACAATCAAAACTAATTCCTAACTAAGTTTTCATTACTTTCATTTTAGAGGAAAACAAACAAATTCTGAACTTTTGAAACTTTAATGAACTTCTGGATTTGTGCGTGCTCTGCTGCCCATGTGAGAGTATTGATTAATCAAAGTATTTCAACTCAGAAACACAACACAAATATAACGGGCAACACAAACATTTAGAGTGCTTCAAAACATCCAATCAGGTCACTTAACAGAAGGAAGGACACCTGATATTAAATACAGAAATATTTAATCTGTTTACCTTCTTGATGGTGCTAAAGTGCCAAACTTGATGATTGAACTAATTATGTCAAAACAATCCTTGAAATTCATCAATTTTTCATCTTGCTAGATTTTTTATTAAAAGTAACAGCATCTTTTTGTTCACTCACTTCATCTGCCATAAAAAACAAACCAAACAAACTGATATTCCACAAACTTATTTGCTATTTACATCACAATTTTGCCAACATATGCAGTTGTTGAGCTTTGGGATTAAGTCCTTTTCAGGACCTCTGTTACATATTTTTGTCCCATCATCTGCTCCCATGGTTGGACTTTGCTGAAACCAAGCAGACATCAGAATGCAAATGAGAAGGCCTAAAAGCTGATTTAATTCCACCAAAATTGAATTTTCAAGCCTTGCCAAAAATGTCAACACTGGACTTTGAAATGGGCTCACAGCTGCAGTCCATGTTTCATACAGCAGCTGAAGAACATGCCCCTTGGATGTAGCAGAAACTGAAATTTCTTTTGAGGAGTCACGCACAGACTGACATGAGTTTGGTTTACTTAAAGTGATGGTAGCCCAGCAGAGAAGTCATCCATTGCACTCTAGGTATTTCATCTAATAAAAAGGAACTGTTTGTACTCCTAAAACCCAGATTGTACATTTTATTGAGGGACTTTCTAAAATGAACATGAACTGTAAGGTTTACTCCACAAATGTAAAAAAAAACAGCATTCTGCACATGTTTGGAATTAGAAAATAAAAACAGAATTTGAAAATAAAACCAGCCTCCTTATTCTTTGAAAGATCTTTTGGGCTGGAAAATCCCCACAAACTGATATTTTCACTTAGCTAAAGAATAAATAACAGCTACA
>JAVKLF010000161.1:12982734-12999784 GCA_034783495.1 Millerichthys robustus | reverse complement strand
GAATTTAAGTCCTGCACACGGTCTCTGCTAAGCCTTTTCATAACAAAACCATTAGACACATTTGCAAGGTTGGTTATGTCGTGTTTCTTTTACAAAGAATCACCCTCCAGCTAGGGGACTCTAAGGGACTGGAAGTTTTGTTCCTTTTGTCATTTGTATGTGTTGAAGTGCCCACCATGGCAAACTGCAATTCCACATCCTATAAGGTCAGCCCTCTCACTTCCCTCCTTGTTTCCTTTTGCTTAGAAGAAAATGACACTCAATAAGGGCAGGCTGGTAAAATGTAAGAAAAGGGCTCCTGTCAGAGTTAAAGTGGGAAAAAAATGTAGCTGGTAATAAAAATGACAGCATTGTAACACATCAATAAGGTAATTTTATGGTCATCACAAAGTGAAATAAGCTTGCAGAGACTGACAATTGGATTTAAAGACAAGAAATTAATTTTAAGCTTCAAGCTAATCATTTATGAACATAATACAGAATATAGACTTGTAAGCATCTTATCCTGCACCGGCAGACAAGAAACGAATTGGACTCTTTTGGCAACTAACATTATAGATTCAGTCTTGTGATTGTTTTCTAAAGCTCTTGTAATAGACAAATAAAAACAGCACTCTCAATGAACTGTAAAGTAGCGATTTATTTTCAAAAATTTACCTTTTACCCCATATTTGACAAGTAGAATTTTCAAATGGTTTGAAAATAAACCAGGTTGTATTTTAGTCTAAAATAACGACATAACCTAATCTAGCAACAATTAAAGCTGCATGCAAATGTCTTTAGGTTAATAAGATTGTTTTTTAATAGCCCACAGAGGAAGCACAAAATCCTATAAATGGCAAATAGACTGTACTTATATCACATTTCCACCCAACCAGGTTACTTAAAGCCCTTTACAACACACTTGTGCCCTCACTTACACATCTACACACACATTCATTGTGTGTGTAGCACAAACACTCCATGGAGTCTAATCAGTGCTTTAGGTCACATTCATGCACTAATGGGACACACATTGGAGGCAATGAAGGGTTTGGTGTTTATCCCAAAGATACTTCAACACGTGACTACTTGTGGAATTGAACCTTTTGACTCTCTTTAGAGGACAGCAGCTTTAACCCTTTGAACCGCTCTGCTTCTAGCTTATTCTCATTCATAAAAGTTGGTTCACATTGTACATTTTTAGAAATGGATTTCACATGCCACATTGTGTGAGTTCATTAATTGTGTTTGTAACTTGTGTCACAGAGCAATGTAAGATTTAAGAGATGCCGGACTGTTGGATTTCTTGCTGCCAAAGAATTGCATCACAAACACCCGACAAGTACATCCGTCCAATAAGGAATCAAAAACCCATGATCTTATTATTAGATTCTGGCTTTAAAAAAAGGGAGGAGGAGATGAGGAAAAAAAAATAGAGACAACTGTGGACGTTATTCACAGCTGCAGTCACTTTACACAGTTTTTAAAGAAAATTACTGACACTGCTTGATATTTGATATTTTAGATGTGCAAGCTCTGAATCAGCTGTGGATGAGCCAGTCACAGTGTGAACCTGGGTTAAGACTGACTAACGATGGAGTAAGTAGGAGTCCTTAGTAATAAAAAGCTAAACTTTTTCGAACCACACAGCAGGTTAATACAAAAGTTTCAAGATAAAATAAAGTGATAAAATGATAAAATACCACTGATTTTGACGTACTCCTGTGCCACCCCTTCAGTGTTCGCCAGCTGATGAAGCTCATATTTATGCATGTTGTTGCTTGTTGTTTACCACTAACATTATATGCATCTTCATTTTCAAAGTATTTAAAATGTCAGTGTTTCATTTAACTGTGCAAGGTTAGAGATGAAGACAAATTGAGTGCTTTTATCATTTTGACCATCTCTGTTCAGGACCTTCTATACGCTGGCATTCTGCCTAAAGGTCAGAACTGTCCCCCTAAAAATCAGGTCATTTGGCTTGTTCTTCGTGCTTTTATCATTTTATACAATGTCTGCTTTCATGTCTGTTTTCTACTTCTCTCTCCTTTCTGTTCTTTGTTCGCATTTTCATTCTTTTACTTTGTAACTCCCTCGCACACGTTCTAGCTTTCTCTCTTGGTTGGGGAGGCATGAATGCGGGTGGCAGATGGCTGGAATGTTTCACGTCTCAGAGGGACCATGCTCATCTGATTCCCCCACCTCGCTTTCTGCCAGGAGGTCAGCAAGGTGGCCTGAAGAGTAATTGGCAACTGGCAGGGACGAAGCTGACACAAGGGCTGTTCAGGGTGGCATTAATTGACAATTGTAAATAACAAATGGAGCTGATGATTCAAATTACCTGTCCACATGATTCCCCTCATTAATTGTGTCCTGAAACGTGACCCAACATAACAAATGATTTTTAAGATGCGGTACCCCTCCTCGCAGAACAAACAGCCTGTGGGGTGGGTGGGGACTGGGAAGCAGGAGGTGGAGGGGAGCAGACGTGTGAACAAGAACCAGAAAAAGAGAAAGAGAAGGAGTGAGAGAAACACATCAAGGGACAGATTGTTAATATCAGGCGTTTCATCTGGCCGATTGTGAAATAAATGGCAATGGGGCTTGCAGTAACATGGTGCAACACGGTGCGGCGTCTAATGGGACGAGCAGCTCTCCACCAGCAGACACGTAATGAGGTGCAACATCGTTTTTCACCCTACGACCACGACAATGTCAAGGTGCTGCAACTTGCTCTTTGTGAAACAGTGGTGTCAGGACATCACCTGCTCAGCGTATGTGGACCAGCTGGATATCAAGCCTCCAGAAAATACCAGAATGACTTTGGAAACAAATCAGACATCAGTGCTATCAATTGACCTTCTGCTGACCAAGGAAGAGGCACCGCATTGTCCTCTCCTCCATGTTGTTTGACCACACGCCCACAGGACAACACACCTCGGACGAGAGGCACTGAAGACGCCCTTGTCGAACCTGGTGCACTGGAACATGTTTTTATTATTACAGGTCTGGAGGCAGTCATGCACCACAACGCAAAGCATGTTTTACAGGGAGGGCTTTTTGAGTGATGATAGGGGGAAAAGCTGCAGAATGGCTTCAGAGACATTTGATTTACTGGCTTCTCACTGCAACTATAATGAGGAATAATTCGCTCTTGACACCACTACATCTCTCTTTCCTCTTTTCCTCCATTCTTATCTTTCCCTCACTTTACCTTTGCCTTTGGCAACCCCCCACTTTTTGTGTGGTTTGTCACAGTTTTAAGACTTAGCGTCAGCTTCCCACCAAGTTTTAGTGCTCCTTCCTTAGGCAAGAAAAAAACCCTGCCATGTGTCTTATTAACCAAAAGGATTCCACATGCATCTTCATTAACAGGCTATTAAGAAAAAGACACGCAAATAGAAAAAAGTGACTTCTCCTGAGATATATCCACCAGGGAGATTAAAGATAACTCAGAGGATTTATATTTCAGGAAAGACATAATTTTATTTAGTGCAAGTTCAGAAGCCAAGCAAATCATTTAATGGAATTGGTTATTTCTATTAAGTTTACAGTTTGGCATGAGCCTTGTTTTATAAATCATTGTATAACATTTAAATTTATTTGTCTGCAACAGCTGAAAATATCTAATGGTTCCTAATTTGTCATGATTCTTCTTCAAAGGCGAGAGTCAAGTCAAATTAGATGACTATTGCTGTTGGTTTTGGTGTTTGCTTGTTTCTCTGTTCATGACGTATGGTTGTTTAACTAAATGCCAGGTTGTCTTCAATTTTATCCCTCCTCCCACAAAAAATTTACTGGATAATCATATCAGTTTTTTGGGGCATTTAGAACAAAGTATGCACATTTCTTCTCTTGTGTACTGTCCACAACTCCTAAACATCCCCAGTTACTCTAAAAGGCTAAACTCAGGACAAACAGCAGAAATTAATGATAAAATTGGCTGCTTTCATTTACCTACAAACTACCAGAGTTGTGTACAAATGCATTCAAATGTGTACATTTTATAGTGGCAGTCCAACTTAAATTTTTTCTCTGACAAACATTAACTGAGTGGGACTTGTTCAGAGAATATTAAACTTTGTTATTTTCAGGAATGACCAAATACGGTAAACTGAGACACTTTTATATCAAACCTTGGCTACATCATACAGTAAAGATTTATTGTTAATCAAAATAATTTTTTATTTTTTTAAATGACAAATGACCACAAACCAGTTCATTTTGGGAGTGAGAATCTTTCTGTTTGAATCTGTGTGAAGTGAACTTTAAATGAATTCTTGTGACGAATGAACTTTTACAACACTGTATATTACAATGCAACAGGCCCGATCCACCTGAACTCATACCACCTAACTGTTGATGTTAGTGAGGTATGATTAGACATTAAATACCAAGAGACACTTTTTTTTACTACAAATGAGTTCATGACTAAAGCAAAGACTTCATAAATAAGCTTCATAGTGTTTGAATAAATACATTGATAAAACAAAATGTATGTACAAACAAATGAATTTTGAACTAAAGTGAATATGTGAAACATTCCACCCTTTTGTTTCATCTTCACCTAATGCATAATAATTTGATTATACACAGGGTACAGTTTTCGAGGGAAAAAAAAACATGACATTGCTTTCACCTTGTTCATGTGTGCGGCAGATGTTTGTTTTTTTTTCCAAAGAAAGGCTCATTGCTTGAAAAAAACAACACAATTCAAGTAGTTTTTTTTTTCTCACACTGACAATCACAAGGTATTTCAAGACTGAAAAATTAAATGTTGGTAAACCTTCTACATGAAACCACATACAGCTGCAAAGAATGGCACTGAAGGAAAAGGAAGAGGCAGGTGAACATGAAAGTGAAGACAAAAACAAACACACACCCGGATCTATTAGCGGTGGCCTTATGATGTAGGGTCATGATAATAACTGTCAGGTATGATCAGTCATCTGTCTGATAAACAAAGTTAATCAGAGACAGCTCAAAGAGTGAGATGGTTCAAAGGGAATGCAGTGTAAGTCTGTTGTAGGTGATTAATGAAGCGAACTGCATCAGAGTTTCAAAGCTTTTTGCTGCTGTTGTTTTTTTCCCCTCTCCTTCATATTGGTTTGCTTTCCCACTAGAGTGGAGGAGTCAACTGTAATTTCTCTTCTGCAGATAAATTTGAAATGGGAACAGACATAACTCTCTCTCCCTCCCTTTTTTCCTCTCTCTCTTACGTACTCTTCCTATTCCAAGTCTTAATTAGCCAATGTGAAGGCAAACAAGACGCTTTCTGTTGAATGCATTTACTTGAGAGAGGCCATTTTAAGCCAAGGTTTCCGGCCTTTTGTGTTTCTAACTTCACCAAAATTTTCCTTCCCTCGTGTCTGTGTTCACTTTAGGCTTAATACCTGCATGTCTACCTATTATCTTTATGGCATGGTCCAATGCAGGCTCAGGAAACCTGTGTGCTCATTAAAACTCAACATTGTTATCCTGAGTGACTGGTACACTTACTCTGAATAAAGCCAGTGAGTTTAATTTATCCACAATTTCCATGCTTTCATGGGCTCACAAGAATAACCTAAGTGGCACATACTCCAACTGAATAACCACTTTTTAAAAAGGCAATAATGTTTGGTTTTTCAAATGTTTTTTTTAATATAGATAACATTTTAAATGCTGTGCATTTGAGAGGAAAATATGAATCTAGAGGTTAAGTCTAGATCTGCACGCGACACATTTTAATTTCAATTACTGATTTTAAATAAATAAATATATAAACCAAATGACAGTCTTAAGTGGGTTCTGTGGAATTCAGTATTTGTTTTACAACTTGAATAAAGAATTCAAAACAGTTAAAATACAGTATAAGAGGAGCAAAATCTAACCTAGTGTGATTCATCCTTATATCACAATTTAACCATTTTAATCCTGAGTTTAACACAAAGCAGTTTAATCCCTCTAGAATCAAACCTTTCTTATAGGCTATTTATTAAAAATATAGGCATAATTCCATTCGTGCAATGATACGAAAACTGATGCATTTTGATTTTATCTCGAAACTGCGTGGCTTTTCTACTGACGTGCTCACATAAGAACAAATCTGAGTCTTCACATCACATTTTATATTTTTCTTTTTAGCTCAAACGTATCATTCAAACAATCTGAAGATTGTATATGCATATGTAACTAAACAAATTTGAAATACAGGGTACTTTTCTCAAATAGTTATTTAATATTTGAGAGGATTGCAGTCGGAGCGGCTGGTGGTGATGAGGACCCAAGTGCAGATGAACCAGAGGAAAGCGCAGAATAAACTAATAATATTTATTATATACAAAAACAAAAAGCCGACGTGGCGGCAAACAACAAACTAAGATGCAAAACTCTCTCAAGGAAGGAGACACGGGCAGGGACAGAGAGACACCAACCTGACAGGACAAGACCACACCTTACAATGAACCGACAAAGGAGTAACACAGGGAGCAAACATTTAAAGGGCAGGGCTGATTGGCAACAGGACACAGCTGGGGAAGCACAACAGGTGACAGGTAGACACACTCAGACACAGACACTCAGACAGGGGCACAGGAAAGACAGACTATGACAATATTAGTTTATTATTACTGCTGTTTGATGGTCTCAGCTTTTCAGTAAAGAATCCAAATAATTCCTAGTTCACTATTTTCCTACCTTCTGAAAAATTTTAATTTAGGATTTATTAATTCAGAATTAAGGTTGTTTAATGTAAAAACACGTCTTAGCCTAATGAATGTTGAGGCGCATACGAATGTTTAAGGGGATACTAAAATTGATTTAGGTATTTAGGTGATTCACTGGTAATTAAATTTAAACCTTGAGGGCCCAAACACAAAAACACCAGGTGTTTGTAAAAGTTTATTTAAGAAATATGCCTTAGACCATATTTCCATTTTTTTATTGATGGTGAAGCAGATTGTTCTTTTTATAAATTTTAGTCCTGAAGTAAAGGCATTGCAAACGGTTTCAGCACAATCTCCTTAACATCCTTAAACATTTTTCACCCAGATGGAAATATTTCAGCTTCAAAAATTAGTAGGTGTAAAGAAACATAAAATGCAGCTCAGTCCATATACCAATATGTTCCGTTAAAAAAAATAATTCACAATCAGAAACTTAAAATGCAATTCCTTCAAAACCCAACTTAATCCTTTATTTGTTGCTTCTTTGCATGCTTGACATTTTGAAAGTTCTACTTCCGCCAAGGTAATTTCAGAAATAATGATGCGTCTGAATGCGGTCCCATACATCTATAATTTTTATGGTTCTATAGCTGACTCACCTCAGCATTTCTTTACGGTCATTAAACAGGTTGCCAGTGCAGGTCACAGGAGCTTTTTGCTCCGTCACTCTCTGCCATTCAGACAGCATTGTTTTATTACAGTTACTCGAGCACAAGATAAAGGAGAGCACGGGGAACAGGCATCACCTTGTGTCTTCTTTGAATGGTTCATGGAGAGCAGGTGAAGGTCAGTCTGAAGCAGAGGGAAAAATCAGAGCTTCTGTGTCTGTTAGACCTCCTTGTCGCTTTATGTTCTCTCTCTGGGAAGAACCCACCTCTCTGTGTCTTGCTTTCTTAAACCATGCAACTGCTCTAGCTTTGCTTGCCTCTTGTTTTGCCCCTTTTTGCTTTCTTACTGTCTATACAGCACACACCTCAGGTAACGAGAAAGCAATATTCCTTTTGCAGATATTTGCCAAAAATCTGTTGCATAATTATTTTACGCCAGCAAGAATCCGAAAGATGCACTTGAACGAAATGAAATATTATAGGGTGTGTTTATTGTTAGATGTGGAAATCTGATGACAAAAAAAATGATGCAAAGTCACGCAAAAATTGTATTTTTAAATCAAATGCTAAAAAGTACCATACTGTAATAATTAAAATGTTTTGTACATTTCAAACAGATTTAGGCGAACCCCTTTTATTTCTGTTAATTTTTATAGGCCTAATATACAGGCTCTTGGATGTGCTGCAGAAGCAGAAAGTGGAAGACTGCTTTGCAAAAGCAAAAGCAGTTATAGGTTGAATCACTGTTGCATAGTATTACTTTAGGAGGTTTTTTTTTCAGCCATCAAGTTCACTGAGTGTGTCTTTTCATTTAACACAATAACCTCGGGCAGTGGCTGTAGGGAAAACGTGTGTTGGTGGGGGCAGGTTCCACTTACTCTCTCTCTCTCACACACACACACACACACACACCTGGCAGCTTCCTTCACTGCCATGTGTTTGTACTGTCGGCCAGCGAGCATATCAGCCTCAGCAGTTTGAGTTTAGAGGTTTGCTCATGGGAGAGTATTTTATAGGACTTTGAAGAGCACTTTCTTTCCAGCAGTTTTAGGGATTTGACTGGCAAGCAGCCTGCTATTCACAAAATGTCACAAAATTGTGATAAATTCCCTTCCATGCCCACAGTAGCCTATGATTTGACTGGAGTTCATCCACCGGAAAAACTTGCACATGTTCACCTGGCTTGTAAAAATTCAGCAACATGGTACACTTCAACAACTAATGCTCACGTATTGTGGGTTGTTTTAATTCTGAGAATGTCACAAGGTCAGGAAAAGATGGATGAAAAAAAATCACAGAACCTGGGGAAAGAACACCAATAAAAGATTTTGAGTCAGTGGAGCAGCCACAGACCCACAGGCTTTATGGAGCCCAGAATTTTGATATAAGATACAAGAAACAAAATAGCGGGTGAGAAAGCACCTAATCTTTATTTTCCTTTTTCTTATGTATAAACAGTGATAAAATTAGCACAATATTCACATGTATTTGGCTGGAGTATAAAAATGTACAATTTACATTCCAGCATTATGCTGCCCACACAAACAATCTTGACTAAATATTTTGTAATACAAATTCCAATTAGTAAAAATGTACCGTGTCACCTTGAAAGAAATAGCTAGACAGAAACTTAGACTTTTTTTTTTACATATTTTAAAGAAAATAATAAAAAAGCCTCAAAGCTTCTTTCTTTAATATATATAAAAAATGTGCAGCTCTTATTGTTGCTGCTTTTTAGAAACGTCCATGTCATCTCATTGAGTTATTAACCTTCTCGAGCAGAAAGGATATTGAATCAGACTGCTGGAAAAATTCAACCTTCCTGTCAACTGAACTCCACCCACCAGGTAAAGGGCTGCCTTGTGTGGGTTGGTAATGAGCATAATACTTTGAGTAGCAGCAGACTGGCTCTAATAACAATGAACAAAATTACCATCTGAAAAAAAAAAGGAATGACAAGTGGGAACTTTAGAATTAGGAAGTTGTGCCTTTGCTTAGGTTTTAGACTTATTAAATTACAGTTTTTTTCTTTAATGAAAAAAAAAATGTTAAAAGTTATTTTCTGAAGAAACAATAAGATATTTTTTTTCTGCAGAAGGCTGATAATTGCCACAAGCAAACAAATAACTAATTCAATTAAATTGGCAAAGGATAAATAAAAAAGCTAAACAAACAAAAACATGTTGCTCTGGTTACTCTGCATAGACAACCAAATTGAATGAACTTTAAATCCCACATACAGCAGCTATAACTGAGCCCTTTTGTCATACATCAGCAATTGGTGCCTTGCCAGTTACTTAAAAAAACATAACGCTTCAAGATCTCTCTGATTTAAATATTGAAATATAAATGTAAAACTGGCTCATTTTGTCTTCAATAGACTGATGACCTATCCAGCCAGAGTGTGCTTTGCCTCTTGCTTGTTGCCTGGTGAAGATAGACATCAGCCTTGAGGGACCCTGAACAGGATTAGACAATTACAGAAAACGAGTGGATAGATGCTTACGCTTGCTGCAGTTGTGTTGAACATAAATCTATTATTCAAGCCTCATTGTTTGGGGATTTTGGTTTGTCTTTCATGAAATGAAACCAAATGTTGAGGGAGTTTCTTCTTAAGATGACATTATCTAATTCATATTTTTCACTTTTGATTTCATGGGACAATAAACAAATCTGTAAAACAATGGAAATGGGGGGAAAAATGAACAAAGAAAATAATGACAATATTTAAGAATATGTACATTAAATAAATAAAGTAATTTTTACCAAATATTTACAAAAGATTGCTAGCTGCTATTGAGCATCAACATTGTTATTAACCAGCTCCAAACCGGCCGAGTCGTTTATTCTCTGTGTTTGACTGCTTAACCGGGATAATTGCTATAGGAGTATGGGGGTGACAAATTAAGGCTGTGCAGTGCCCCACAGCCTATTTATAGATGTTCATCCAACTGCTTTATGAAGCAAAGTGAGAATAGCTCAGTTGTACAGTTTTAAGGGCACTAACATGTGGGCAGGGACCTAAATATGTGGGGGTCTAAATAGGTATGTGTTCCTGAGTAAATGTAGTTGGACATAGACTTGGTTAATGCTGCTGGACTTGTGTGCATTAAGTTGTGTGTAATTATGTTTGTGTCTTCCTTAAACAGGTTTGTAAGCTTGTGTAGACTTCACAAGGTCAAATAGTTACACTGCCTTTAATCATCTGAAGATTTTTATGGGCATCCATTTGACATTTTATATAAGAATCAAGAAAGAAATATAATTAAAAAAACAACAATTTTACTTCTTTGCATCAGAGAGAAGTATGTGTGAGATTCCACAGGTCAATATGCCATTCTGCATTTGTGAAGAATAAACCAAGGGTAATCTTGAACCATTTCAAAGAGAAATGTTGCCTCACACTGAAAACATGTAATCATTTATGAGCGAGTTTTTGATTAAGTTATCAACAACCTTGTGCTGCAAAAAATTCATATATCCTTTTTTTTTCATTTTGCTCATAAGGAAAGTTTGTGCTGCAGTTACTATAGAAACTTAGCTGTACTTATGATGAACTGGAAGGGCAATTAGTAGCAAAAATGACATATAGTTTCATGTTATTCTTTAGCTCTTGTGAAAACCCATCACAAAAAAAACAAAAAAAAAACAAATGAAAGTTCTTGCACAAAGACATGAAACACATATCAAGACCTAAGCTGATGCCCCCTCTGTTATGCTCATATACTTACTTTAACCAGACCAAAACTACAAGATTTGTGAACGTGTGTGGACTTCACAAGGTTCAACACTTTTTGCTTATTTAAAGGTCAAGCACTGCTCATTTAAAAAAGAGCAAACATTAGACGTTCATGCTTAATTTGTTTAATTTAATTTAATTTGAACCAAATGTATTTTTTTATTGTAGATAATACTTTGTACTAGATATGGAGCACAGTTATTTCTTACTCTGCTGACAAACTATTTCATTTGAAGTTGCGGAATTAAAGAAAATAACTGTCACAGAAGTTATTCCAATTTAGTCCAAAATTTTCTATAAAAATGCCAATGATGTTCTGTAGCATGAAAGAAAAAAATACACGAGACATAAATAAAGCTAATGTTATTTTGAGAACAAACACTAAACATTAATCATACATATACATCTTATTTGGACTTTTAACATCTTTTTGAGTCTCTTCATTAAATAAGCTGTAAGTTAGGCTGAGCATTAAAGCCCAGAAAGTGACTCTTCATCTGTAATTAATTGATCAAATGGGTCTCATGGGGATATTCTTTAAAAAAAAAAGAACAAACAGCAAATATAATTTTTATTCTCTTGAGATAAAACGAATCCAGTCCTGTGTTATCCAAGATTGTATTTAAAGCTACAGCTGGTAATCCTGTGCAGAAAAACTTCATATTTTACTGGGTGAAATGTTCCTTCCATCCAGAGAGTAGTCAATACAATATGTATTCAGAAAAAGAAACCAAAAAAAATCTGACCTATGTGAGAGCTGCAATACTGTAAAAGCTATAAAACTCTGACCAATCCCTGCCATTCAGTCCAAATGTCAGGGATTGGTCAGATGGGATTGTTCAGATGTCTTCATGTATCGTCCTGCTCATGCCCCCTCTCGCCCTCCTCCTCCTCGTGCACACTTGTCACGTTTCACCAATGCTGCAAATCTTAAAAACTTTGAGAGATGAAGACAATTTCAGCATCAGAAGGGCCTGAAGAGCGATGAGGAGGTTACTGTTTACAATAATTTATTTGTTTTGCTTCGGGGGGATTTGTTATTTTTATCAAATATGTCACGTTGTCACATCAGCTCTCCCCTGCTCCACTGAGTTCTGGTCAGATGTGCGTTCAAGTTTGGGGTGGGGGTGTGGCTTTGAACAGAGCTTTGACGATATGGGGGGAGGGCTGGAGCTTGGCGATGCCTCTTTCAAATCTTGCTAGCTCTCCAACATTACCAACCCTAGCTTTAATGAAACACATGATTTCCCTGTGTAAAAATGTACACACAGTATCAAGACAATAAGTTTAAATAGCAACTACTTAAGATAGTTTTTATCTTTTTTTATTGATTTAGGCTATGGAAGGAAGATAATACACTGCATTCTTGTCACAGATTTAGGAAGTAAAATGGTAAACTTTCCAAATGTGTTTGGCCAAGAATGTGTAGCCGTACTCTATTTCTCCTTAACTGTCAGGGCATGGAGTCCCATTTAGGATTAGAGTTTAATGGGGCTTTTGGGGCAGAATCTGTTCTCAACAAGACTGTTTCCCAGCTGAGCCAAAACACCCCTAGCTAAAACTGCAGGTGATTATGCATGGCTGTCAATTCCATTTAGCCTACAGTTCCAAACTTAAAAAAAAAATGGATACAAAGCCCTCTAGTTTGTGGTGTGCCCTGTCCATTTAGATGCTTCCATTATTTACTCAGTACAGGACACTAGTGTGTGTCTTGGTAGTGATAAGAATTACTCTGGAGGATACACATTAGGAAGAAATCATTAATGTGCTAGTGATGGTCCATAGCGTAAATCATATTTCATTAAGCCCACTGTCATAAAGTGACATTTTTAAGTTGTGAATATGAAAGATTTGTTGAGTGACAGATCATCCTTCTGTTCCACAATTTTCTAAACCCAAAGCCGTGAGAAATGTTCCCAAGAAATCATTGTTTGAGTCGCTAATTTCAGTGGCAGGCCTTGAAAATCTTATCAGGGTCTGCTGTTGTTTGACATTGCCTTTGGCACAGAATATTTAAACAAATTTTCTCCCTGTTGCCCTGAGACAAGAAGTGTGTGAATAAAAAGCTTGAGTGGCTGCAACCAAATTAATTTTTATCTTTCTCTGTTGAATGTAAGCTGTCCTCAGAAAAGATCAGGCCAAAATTGTCTCTCCATTTTCTCATTTTATCCTCCAAGCACAAGCATATTCAACTATCATAGGCATGCTTGGAGATTTCACATTTATCCACATTTAACTTCACAAGCTAGGCAATACTTTGAACTTCATACTTATTTATATGTTCTGTTTCAAGATACAACCAATACAAATCGAAACCTAAACAAAAACATCCAAGCTAGCACTGGAAATAAAAATTGGGGATGTTAGGGCAAGTATAGAGAAGATTATCTACCAAATACTTAAATGAACTAAAACTTAGTTACTCTTTTTTGAGGTGCCAGTAAGGTTTTATCTAACCATATTTTATTTTTTTGTTAACCTTCCACCTTCCAACACTGCCAGCCAAGGAAAACGATCTAATGAAGCTTCTTTGTTTGCTTAGTAGTTTTCTGGAGCACAAATGTCAAAATAAGTTGCCTGCTCACAACGCTAAAGTGTTGCCTCTCATTTAGCAGTGGTAGTTCATAAAGTAAACTCAAAATGACTTCAGTTGTGTGGATTATCCAATCTAAGATTGAGGGGACAATTCTGCCGGCACAAATCCAGAACAGAACTACAAATCTTTACCACACATGTTTGGCACATAAAGAGCTTTTTTTAACTCACTGTAGGGCACTCATCAACCGACCCACCATCCCACTACCCGACTCAACAAAACTGAAGATCCTTTCATAGTTCTGACCGATTTAAATGGAAATGTTGTCTGTGTGGCCTTTTGGTTTCCAAAGTATTTTTTTTATTTTTTTTATTAATGTTAAATAATTTAAAAATGTGTGTGTTTTACAATAGTCAACATGTAAATAAATTGTATTGAGGATTTATCCCTGGATCGTTATCAGACCAACACAAAACAAAACCAAAAAAAACCAACCTAAAACGGCTACAACTTTTACAGCAGTGTATTTATTCTGATGGACAGAAATTGTGCACTTTTAAACAAACCTAATATTTCTAATTGACAGTCATGTCCATTTTTATATGAAACTTATCTACCATTTATCCATAGTTTTTGTCTGATAGAATAGATTATTACTCTTTTTATGACCGTTTTAATAAAGAGTGAAAGGCTGTACTGCAACACAGATACTTTTGTCTCTGAGTACACAAAAAAGTGTGCGTCAGGGTATAAGTGAATAGAGTAGGAACACTGAACAAAAGTCCTTGAAACTCTGATGAATCGACGCAAACTCTCCCAAAGAAGTCATACAAGAAGATGTATGAAGTGATGAAAAAGTCTACATTTGGATGAAGGACAATTTTCAATTTTTATTCTTGTGGCAGTTCAGTTAATTAATTATTCTACAAGTTATGAATTCTCTTCTAATTATGCATATTAAGTATACACCTTATTGAAAACCAAAAGCAATTTTACTTTTTGTATGTGTACACATTTTGGTTCAGTATTATTTTAGATTGTCTGAAAGCAGAGAGTTTGTTCCATAATAATGGTATTCTTGAGGAATGCAACAATTCTGCATACTGTATGACATTATTTGTATTCTTCGGGGGCCAGGTGTTGAGTTTAATATGCACAACATAAAGCTTAGGATCAGTTTTATCTCCTACAAGTCTTAAGCATCATCTTTTAATCTGATTATTGAAATGAGTCAGTTCCAAGGACATTAATGACTTACCCACAAAAATGTAGACATAACATAGCTGCAGTGTTAAAACAAATGTGTATACATGTTTGCATGAACTTCTATGACTTTTTAAAGCTGGAACTGTTTCAAAATATTAGCTAACCATTTTAGTTTTGGTCTTGTTCAGACTAGCTGTTGACTCTTCAGTCATAAAAATTTGTTTATATCTCTATATCTATAAAGTAATAAATAATATAATAATTGCTCAAAAATTTTAACTTCCGAACATCATTCAAAAAATCTGAATTATTATCATGTCGTATTTCATTAGTATTTGCAATTGCAAATGTAAATACTCTATGTCTACTATACTTATGTGATCATCTGCTTTAGACTGTAATTGTAGTTTTTTCCCCACTACTACAATTTGTTGCATGAGATCTGAGGCCTTATGCAAAGTGGGAATTTAGAGCAGTTTCATTTACAAAAATTTAACACACAAGATGAATAAGATGAGGCATTGTATCACAGCCATATTTCAGATGATAAGATGACAAACTGCAAATAGAAATTTGTAAATCCGACAAACCGTTTTGGCTATATCGTGATCAAAGGTGTCTTCCGATGTTTTTCAAGTGACAAGCGTCAACGAAGAGGAGAGCGAAGACTGTCCAGTCCAGACCACGAGGCAGGAGTTTGTCACCTTGTGGAAGGTGCAGAGAGCAGAATTGGGCTAGTAAAAATATGAACTGACAGGATATTGATTTGCTTATCGCAGCTGTGCAGACACATAGATGTGAAGGGCAAGAGAAGGGGGATGTGGTGGGGTGGCAGTGGTTATCAGGCTTTCACGTCTGATAGGGTAAGAGAAAAAAAAAAGAAAAAGGCAAGATTTATCAGCTGATTGCTTCGCCTCAATTTTTGTTCCACTTTCTTCATGTGCTTTACAGTAAAAGGCACATACTTTTTGAAAGTAAATAAAAAAAGTATGCCTGATTATTTGGTCAGGTAAACGGACAGCGCTATCTAAAACACTTATTGATGTGGCACATCAATATTCCATGTACTATAATTGAAAAAAAAAACAGATAGGCATGTTAATTAAATTACAAACATAATGTGAATTTGACAAAGCCAATTGTATTGTGTTTCAAGTATCCAGGCCTTGAAGGATGACATTTTATATAAGCCATGCAATCATTATGTCCTCCTATTGCAAAAAGTTTACGGATGTATAATAAAAAAGTAAGTTTTATTTGTCAGAGAAAATCAGGATGAGCATATGAGGGTTAGACAAGGGTATTTTATTTTTATCTCCCATTGTGAGAAAGCAAAAGGCAAGCAATGTGATTTTGTGTGTGCATATGTCTGTCTGCCACCCAGCTACAGTAGGCTAACCCAACATGGTGGGACTATAGTCCTGCAGAATTTGCCTGAAAATTGTTTTTCAACTTCACTGAGATTGTTTGAAACTATGGGTTTGGAGTCTGTCCCAACATCCTGCAGATCCACAGTATATTACAGGGTTAACTTCTATGAGCAATCAGTAGTTTATTTATATGTCTTTGGACTTGAGGACTGGAGGAAAACTTATTGAAGAACTGGGCTAAAAAGCCTAAGTATAAGGCCACACCAGAAACATTTGTTCTCTCACTTATTCATTTAAAATAAAATTAAAAAGTTACATTTGCATTTTGACCATTATAAGCAGGTTAAAACCAGCTCTTGTGATGCATGGATAATTACATGTAATTGAATTACAAATATGCCTGCTTTCTGCTGGCTTCCAAGGACTTTCTAATAAACGCTTCCCATCAGCCATCCAGAAAAGCATAAAACACAAAATGAAAAAAGTGTAATTTTGCCGGCGTGAAAATTAACTTTCTAAAACGTGGGTATCTCATGTGGAAATAAACCCTCAATTAGGCACCTATTACTGCCTAATTGCATTATATCTGGAATTACACATATATTAGAGGTAGCTGTAAACAGTTCCACTGGATTAGTATCTTTTAGTCCCACTCAATTACAGTGGTGTATTGATTTGACTATTTGTAAGTATCAGTCTCAACAAGCAGCATCATTACGGTTAACAGCACAAGACTTAGCAATGCTGAAAACTAGTCAATCAGCCTTCTGAATTAGTTGAAACTAAATTATATTTGCGTTCTGTTGCAAGTCTGTTTTACATAGTAAGATTACAATAATATTTTATTCACTGCATGTTCAGTGTTAACAATCAAATTTAAAAGAAAAACAATTGTAATAAAA
>JAVKLF010000161.1:12954504-12971827 GCA_034783495.1 Millerichthys robustus | reverse complement strand
AAGAAAACAAATCACCAAAATACTGAGGGACCACACATTTGTCAATGAATGATAAATGTCAGTACCCTTCAAATTTTCCCAGCAACGTCCTGAATGCAAATATGACTAGCACTAAAGCAAAGACAAAGAAATCTGTAAACACACTTGTGAAAGCAGTAATTAAAATTTCACTAAAGGTCCTGTATTTATGAATTCAACATTGGTGTTCGGGTGTTATGGGATTACTAAATGTATGTATACATTCTATATTTGAACAACCAAGCAATTAGAATGTGAAAAGCCAGAACATAATTTATTAATCTCCATCCTTGGACTCTACTTCTTGGTTTTCCCTGAGCTCTACAGGACAACTTCAGTGATGTTTCATATGTTTGTAAATTATTGTATGGAAAACTCATTTCTCCTCCAAAGGTATTATTTGCAAAAGTCCAAACTAAAATTGAAATGCTTCACACACGTTTTTCCTATTCCTTCTACAAGTTTAGCATTTTTGAAAGATCAGAACATTAGATTATGTATCCCCTTTCCTTTCTGTTGCGCAGGAAAGAAACATTTCAAAACTAATGACAAAATGAGGTTAACATTAAAGCTTGTAGATGATGCATTGCATCCCACCGGACAGCCTTTATTCCTCGACTTTGTGCGAGCGTGTGTTTGTGTGTGTCGCAGGAGCAATGCAGGCAAGCAGAAGTTATTGTGTTCTGTGTAAACATGATGTGACTGCAGCCCTGCCAATATGCGTGGCAGTAGATGTAGCGCAACGCCGTGGGAAATCAACTCTATTAGTGTCAACATAAACAGCTGAGATGGCCGTCGCGATGGTGGGACTGTCTTTCAGTGCATCGGCAAAGATCTGGAACTCATACATGTAAATTCACCTGCTTTGACATTCATCATTTTTAGACATTACGGTAGATGAATGACTGTAGTAATAATTATTATCAGCAATCATTGTGATTTTTAATAGTGGTAATTCAAAACAGGCCATTTGATTAATAAGAAATGATTGGGTGAGACTTGGCTACAAATATGCAACTGAGTAAAAAGTAAAAAGTGTGGGCATCTTAACAAAATATTCGATTGTACTTTTTTAATCTCTTATTTTATTTAATTTTATTTGTCAGTTTACAAGACTTAAAAATAGATTTTTTTAAAAATTGTTCTTATGGTTCATTATGTTGTCATTGGTAGGTGTATCTTCTATTCAAGCTATTTGTACATTTTTTTATTCATGTTTTACTTAATCGTTTAATTTAAAGAAGCAAAATGTTTATCTGCTACAGTTTGTTTTGTGCTGTTGGATTTTAGTTTAAAGATTGCAGTATGTCCTGCTTTTCTTTTTAAGTAAAACAGTTTATTGCTTTTTTGTGTTTCAGCTTCCATTCTCGTCGAGCATTCCTTTTTAGTCCTTTGTTTAGCCACATAACAGTTGTACAGAAAAGTACAGTTACTGTCAACATAGTGGTGTACACACAAAATAACACATTACCAGGTATCACGGTGGTTGTTCATATTTTTCTCTGCGCAGTGGCGCAGATGCCATTGAATGTACTTTCTTTTTATCTTATTAGCCTTGGGTTTTATAAAATGCTTTGTATTATTTCATATGTTCAGCCTCTTTAGTTTTTCATTCATGCTGGTAAGAATAACCAGTCCACTCAGATTCTGTTTCCTGCTTTTCATCTCAAAGTTTCTATGAACTTAGTTTGATTAACAAGGCCTTTCAATCACAGACACAGATCAGTGTTCTCAAATATTGTAAACCAACTATATTTGCTGCAAATACAGTATAGATATATATAGTACACAGTCTATATTTAGATATTTTCCATGTTCAAAGCACTTTGAAGTATTGTCAACAATCACTTGCTGTGTTTTTAAGTCACATCTTAAAACACACCTTTTAACATAAGTGTTTTTTGTAGAATTTAATGCTTTTAGTAGTTTTATTTTATCCTGCCATGCTTTTAAATATTGTCTTCCTTTGAGCTACAGTTGCAATTTACTGCTTTTGTCTGCAGCACTTTGGCCAACGACAGTTGTTCTTAAATGTTACTGTTTAAATAAATTTGATTAGATTCATCCATCCATCTATTATCTTAACCTGCTTCCTGCTTTCAGAGTCACGGGGGTCTCTGATGCCCATATCCAGCTGTCACAGTGCGAGGGGTGGTGTACACCCTGGACAGGTCACAAGTCCATCACAGGGACACATAGAGACAAACGAGACAAGCAACCATTCATTCACTCACACCTTGGGACAATTTAGAGTTACCAAATAGCCTACCAGTTTGGTCTGTGGGAGGAAACCGGAGTAAACGGACAAAACCTTCTACCCAAAAATGTTCCCGGCCGGGGTTTGAGCCGTCGACCTTCTTGTTGTCTTTAGCAGCTGCATTTCAATAAGCAATAAAAAAGTGTTTTTGTGTTTATTGTTGTTTCAACTCTAGGAATAATATTGCTAACTTGGTACAAACTGAATAAGTTTGATGTAATTTTGCTATTTACAGCTGATTTTAACCCAAATACTTAGGAATAATATGTTACCATGAGCAAACGTATCTGCAACCAAACCTTTTTTTCCACCCTAACCACTGGTGGTTTCTGCAAGCAATTATTTGGATCATCCCCTTAGGAGGAACCATCTGTAGCCATTTTCAATTTATACGCACACACACACACGGAGGGGAGATGTGCACTCTAAAATCCTTAATTGAGATGGATTGGGTCATCCAATTAACCTTAACACACTTGGGTGTCCTTTTGTCTAGTCAAAGCCTTTGCTTTGGGGTATTGTTTCAAATCTTGAAGTCACTACAGAAATACACCTGTCCTCCCTATTTTTATAAAGTTTAATTGGATTGAGCTTTGTAATCAAAAGATCGCTTTGTATCCCAATTCCCTTTTTATAAATCCTTATTTTGCAAGCCAGTCCATATGAGTCTGCATTATTAACATATTATCTTATGTTTAGTTAAACAATGTTAAAAGTGTTGTCGATTAGTATTTGCTACAGAAAAACTTTACTTTTATTTGCATAATTAATTGGTAACAAATGCATTTGTGTAGAGTTGCTTCATGTACATGAGTAATTTGTTCTACTCACTCATTTACTATGAGTTGCTTAGAAGTTACTGAGTGATACCAGCCTGTAAATGTACATAGATTATGTCATACATTGTGTACAAGCTATGGTAAAAAAAAAAAAAAAGTAACAAAAACACAGCTTAAATTCTGCCCTGACCTGAAAGTATTGTCAAAGCAAACGTGGTCTCAGAAGATTTGTTAGCACAAATAACAATAGAAGCAACAAAATATTAAGAAAAAAAAAAACATTTAAGAAAGAAAGTTGGCTTTTCGCTGAAAAAAAAAGCAAAAGAATTGAATTAAAACTTGGGTCACAAAACATTCCCTCTAGTTGAATTATAGATAAGACCAGCCATATTTAATTGTTCGGGGGAAGTAAAGCAAGCTCGTCTTTTGGGGGCAATTTAATCTGAAATGCGGTTCTAAAAGGCAGGGAGAGAAGCCAGAAGTCGTGCAGAGAAAATAGTCTTAATTGTTTAATCCATATCAGTTAGACACCATATGGGAGAAATTACAGGTGCTGTGTGCTGGGATAAACACTACAACCAAACAAATGTCTGAGGGGCAGTCTACACTAGTTTGTGTCTTTTAAGATCAATTTGCCTTGGCTCTTCCCCCTTCGGACCACCTAATACTATGTGCATTAATTAAGGAAAAGCATTCCAGCTTTAAAGGTTCTACTCAAGGCTTTAAGTTCCTTTTAACAATTGTTTAAATACAAAAACAGAGCTGCTGATAAATTAGATACAACAATGGTCAAAACAGGTATGCCACAATCATATATTTTTTGTGTTTAAGTACTTGTGTCACAAGACTTTATATTTGAATGTATAGCACTGTAATATTTTTACACTGTTCTACACATTCTGCTGAGCAAAGTGGAACTGCAGGTCGACTCTCTGCTAAGTGTGCAATTTCCTTAATTATTAGATTAAAAAAATGGCACCACTGAGAGCTCCGTCTGTCTCACCATTTATATACTCGCAGTGGTAGTTTTTAGTAAGTATATAAATGGTTTAACCCCTGACAACGGACATTCTATCATTGGGATTTGAGGGTTTTTATTCACTGTGATTTATTTAGAACGAGTGAATGTGTCTTACAGAAGGGTTACAATTACCATACCATTAATCAAAATATAATTAGAGTCCGTGGCTTGACTGTGACACAAAACCCCTATTTCCTAAATGAATTAATAACATCTGTGCCATTTTATGTTTGAAAAAATGGGATCTCAAGAAGCCTCTATCTATTTTAGGTGATGACACAAGTTATTTAAATTGAATTTATACCCATATAGGGTTTTTTTTCTTCTTTCGACAAGTGGAGAGAGATTGAGACCTTAAATGTAGTACCCTTCTTGAAATAAAAGCACATACCATTCAATTTCAATATTCAATTAAATTCAAACTTTATTGTCATTTGCACAGTAAAAACCTGGTTCACTGTACAATGATGGATGCTAGGATAGAAATATAAAAGTATAAACTTTGTCAAAGTAAACAGATTATTTACATTGTGCAATAGTGATTGGATATATTACAATCAAAAGGTATATTTATATGTGCAACCAACAATAATGCAAGCATGTATAGCTGTGTGGAAGCAAATACAGTTTTTTTTCATATGTATATTTAAAAAAGCTTCATGATTAGTGCACCATGTTTTGCTTTGCTTTTAAGAAAAGTTTTGCAATATTCAATATATTTGTTGTATTTTATTTTCCTATACATATTTTTCATGCTTATTCATTTACTACACACTTAGATCCCTGTGCTTACGTCTTCATAGTGCAACATTTTTAAAAACAATCATTTGAAAAACAGAAAAAGAAAGCAGGGAAAAAACTAATTTTATGTGACCACTTTAGTTTTGGCAAGTTTTTCTTTGGCGTTTTTGCAAGCTACATAGATTTTAGATTTATGGTAAGTAGAGTCTATCCAGCTATGCTAAGCAAAACAACAAAATCCTAAATAAAACCTCACAGCTCACATGCTTATTTCTCTTTTGTGGAACTGATTTGAGAAAAAGCCACAAGTTCTTTTTTGGATAAAAGTAATCTAAAAATGTTTTCAGGTCTGCATTTTTATTTTTTTCTGGAAAAAAAAAATCTATATAGCTCAGCTAAATTTTAACATGGACTCTTGCCTTGCAACTAAATCATAACTCTGTTTTTGACCTCACTTTATCCTGTTCAGGGTCACAGACGTTTAGCTCTTCTTGCTGTGAGAAGAGCACTGAGCATTGCGCCATCATTTATTTTTTGTCGTTTTGCTGTATTTAGCAGTCATTTAGCTTTAGCCAGAGTACCCTGTGAGTAAAGAGCAGCACTGAAGCCTCAGTAAAGTATGAAACCCCGGTGGTGACTGATTACATGCATAAATTAACCTCACATCCTCCTACTGCTTGCCCTATGATCCTGATACTCTATGATGGAGCTTTTAGTGAACTGCTGAGGTTTGGATCTGCTTACAAATTCTGCACACGCTGATAAAAAAAGAGAGAAAATTTAGGATTGTTTTTCTCAAAATACATTTTCAAACAACACATATGATCAACAACTTTGGATAAAACACAACACCAAACTCACTCTGCTTTCTCTCCCATGCTTGTTGTTGACCAAACAGACGGATGCAATCTGTTCATCAAGCTCCTCTCCGATTATTTTGTCTTAAAAAGGGTTTCATTTGATGCAGGCAATCCTGGAAAGGTCACAGGCATCAAGAAAATAGAAAGAATGAGCCTAGAGGATTTCAAGCTGTATTAATGAGGACCCCCTTGGCCAGCACCCGTCTTAGAGGTCAGACCATCACCTAAAATGATAAAGATTTATCATGGGGAGGCAAGGCTGGTCAAAGTGCTCTCTTATCTTGGTCTCTGCCTGTTACAGCAGCAAACACTGTCAAGAGTCTCACATGGATGAAAGACTCGGCCACTCTGCACCACTGCTGCAAACCTCCAGAAATATTCCGATGTCAGTAAATAATTCATCCTGCTATATTTTGTACTCTTTGAGAATTCTTGACGAGGTGTGAGTGCATTATGCCATGCTTCTCACACTAAAAGACCCTCAATCTGAATAATAAAAAAGATGGCAAATACAGTCGGTGTTTGGTAGTATCAGGATCGTGTTAGAAATGTTCCTGCTTAAATGCACTTCAGTCTGAATGTATTTTTTTTTACGTTTTGGTTATCAGGGATTATTTACAGGCAGTATCACATTAATGGAGACACTTACTGGAAGTCCTTTTTACAAACTTTACCTTTTCTTGTAGGAAAAAAATTGAGTTTATCATCAGTAGATTATGACTGTGCTGTCCAATTATCAGTGTTGTTGTTCAGTTGACTCTAGTAATGTGACTAAAACCACTCATTTCCAAGCTAAAGATTTTGATATGATCCTTTTACAAATATATTTTGTCTGATTAACTTCATGTAATACATGAATCCTGGTCAAAAGCTTCTTGGACTACACACTAGAAACCAGAGATGTTGTGATACAAAAAAATGTGTATGCTTTCCTCATATTTTTTTAGGCATATGCAATATTTGCATATTAATTACAGGCTAGTGTGCATAATACTAATCCTTCCTTTATAGTCTAAAAAATCAGCACATTCTTACATGATGCCTCCTCTGGGACGTCTGGACCAAACTGTTCTAAGGACTCCCTTGTTAATTATGAACAGGGAACTCACCTGAGAATACAATCTCTTCTTTCAGTTCCTTTTTCAACTGCTTATAGAAATCCTGATGTGATGTAACAGCTAGCCAACGACGTCTCTGAAATAGCTTGACATTATCTCTGTTTTACACAGGGACGTTGAGCTTGAAACTCACAATTCAACCTATGCAGATGAACTCAAACAGGCTAATCGAGGTGTTCTGAAGTTTGCATTACATGGCAACCAAAGTTCCACCTAAATTATGTGTTTAGTGTCAAAGAAGTTTGTTTTACAGTGAGCATCTTTGGTTCTTGTTTTCAAAAATTGTAAATAAAAAGGATCCAATTAGTCTTGCTTTTGTACTTAAGGTGATTTTAGACCACAAAGAAATTTTCATTTATTTATTCCACTGAAATGTTCTCCTTACATCATTACATTCTCAGGTGTTCCTGTAAGTCTTCAATTAGAATGAAAGAATCTTTTCATAGCATTAAACACTTTAAATTTTAGAACTGTTTTTCTGAAGTTAGCGTTCAGTATTTATGGATCATTTTACAATATGATTTGGAGAAACAAAGCATCTAATTGGTGGTATTGCTTGTCAATAATTAGATTTCATTCAGCAAGAGAAAGTGAAAGGTTTTAGAAAACATCCCAAACCCCCAAAATGAAAAGGTTTAATACATTTGCAGATTAGATTAAATCAATGCCAATAAGGACTGAGCTTTTGCTTTCAAAGATGTTTAGCCCCAGCATCTTTGTGGTGTCTTGTCCCTTCCTAATTTGATTTGTCTTGGACATACAGTTTAGCAACAAGGAGCTGACATCTCAGGCCACATAGTGCGCTAAATGTTTAACTTTCCTAAAGGAGACATTCAAAACAAGAACGGGAACTTGTCTATTGGGAAATACCTCCGGATTAGGGGGGCTGAAAGATTGAAAAAGTAATTTGAAAAATAATGGGCTTTTTAATGACTAAACCTATGGGACACCCAGATGTGCTCTTTGTTAATTTTCACTAGTGTAATGTAAAATTCCAACTGCTTAATTACTCCAGGACACACAAAGCAACTGGTTTTTAACGAAGCAATTATGCGAACAGCTTCGATTACATTACAGTGCAGCTTCTATTCCCCACCAGTTCCTTCCTTGATGCACCGCTGCGTTTTTTTGGTACAAAGTTATCGAGCTTTTCATGTCTTAAGCAATGACAGAAATTCCAAAGCATTTTGTCATTCAAAGGTTTGTTTTGCTCCTGAGACGGGATCATTTTAATGTGGCCTAGTTCTCTAACAGAATTAAAAAAACCTTAATGATGAATGTTTCATAAATAGGACCAATATTTATCTCTAGTCTCAGCTTTCCTGAAATTCCCTGTGCAACGTTTCAAGGAAGTTTGAAACAGGCCAGATTTGATGAGGTCTAAGTCATACAGAGTATACATTTTACTGTGATACACTATATTCTGACTGAGTCACTACTTTAGGAGTCGAAGGTGGCAACATTTTTAGTTCTTTACAATTTGCAGAGATATGGTTTTAAGAAATACAAAAGAAGTATAATTGAAACCATTAATAATTTATTCATAATTAGGAGCCAAACATTCTTTAAAATATTAAAGTGATCTTGAGCAATTGTTCTTGAGGTGTTGTGGAGGCATTTTTTGGGGGGTCTTTGGCTGCATTTTACACATTTCATGTCCAGTCCTTGTAGCTGACAGCATATTGCACAGTGTGCGTTTGGCAAAACAATTAGTAAAGCTGACAAGTAGAGAACAAAATGGGTTTTTGTATCCGAATGTCAGGTTTAAACAAATGTGGGGGAGGAGATCTACTAAAGACATAAAACAGTGCCTATGAGATTCAACTTATTTCAGTTGATCGTGTACTGTATGCCAAGTTTTTAGCAACACAGCTCTTTAGGGATCACTTTGTAGGTGCTAAATTTTATTTTTTCGTGTGTCAAACTGAGTTATCTTTATGATTGTCAAAAGTTTCAACTAGCGAACTGGGAACAACTATTGTTTTGCATGAGGGTAGTGATATCATAAAAAAAATGTCTAATCATTGTCAACAAACACTGGCTTTTTATGTGTGAATAATTCATTCACAAACAGTCAGGTACTACTATAGATGGAAAATAGGTGAAAAGGCAGCCAATGTCCAAACATAAAACAAACAAAAACAAAAACCAACAAAACTTGAAAGGCCTCAAAAAATTCTGAAGATCAATTGAAGAAAACCACTTTAAAAGATTGCAAGACAAGTCTTGGAAGCTCACTACAAATAAACTAAATACAAATAAAAATAGAGATGACTCGGAACTTTTACACGGCCCTACAATTAGATTTTTTTTTTTTTTTGCTAATAATAAATATTAAAAACAATCTCAACAGCATTAACCTTCCTCTCCTCAGCCTCCTGTGGGAACAGGTGTGGAACAGCTGTTGGTAAATATCATACTTTATTGCTGCTTTAATAGTGAAATATCAGGCGTCTGAGCCCAGAAGACATTAACATTTAGAGCAATCAATACAAGAGGCTCATTTCCAAAGTGATAGAAGAAATTGCAAGATCACAAGGTGTAAGGTGCCGTTCATTAATGAAGGATGTAAAGTTCACTGTGATTTATATGCTTGTAATGAAATTCTCACATGAACCTCTCATGTTTTTTTAATCGGGGTTGCTTCACTTCGATGAATGTACACGACATCCATTGAAGGAATTATATGCAAACACACAGATGAAACAAAGTCAAAAATTATCTGAGTCTGTGCAAAGTTTTATTAGTTCATTCGTATGCTCAACAATCAAGAGGCAATGAATTTAGATTCAAAAAGCAGCAGCATCAGTGAAATTAAAATTTCATTACCGTGCCTTTGTTTCACATCAATAGGAATGACAGTATAATCTTTTAAATAAATTATTACAAAAATGGTACTTTTCGATGACAGATCATTGCATTTTCTTTGTTTTATTTCCATTCTCAGTACAATGTGTTTTCTCTGTTCCCAAAGGAATGAACGAAGGAAGGAAGGAAGGAAAGAGAGAGAGAGAGAGAGAGAGAGAGAGAGAAAAATCTAACTCAGTGTCAGGCCAGTTTCAAAAATTAAAAATGTGCCTTTGACATGCAAATGCTCTAACAATACTCTTCACAAGGGATCTAAATTGCAAATGTACACACAGTAGAAAAGCTCAGTGTGTCCCTTTCAACACCGGATTGGAGACGTGAACCTGATGGTGTTGGTGTTGATCAAAGCGCCCGGCCATGTCATGGCTCACCCTGAGACTTTGGGGACTCATTGAGATGCATGGAAGGACAGGTATTCCTTGTGGAACGTTTTTGTTGTTCAATAAAGCTTAACTTGCTCTTGTCCAAAGACAGCAAACATAAGAAAACAAAAACTGGATGAATAAGTAGCATCTCTGCTAAATAAATTATTGAAAACCACAGAAATGATCCACTTGGTTGTACTTTTTATACAGGAAGGGTTGGGGGTGGGGAGAGAGGGTGAGACAGAGAGCGAGCGAGAGAAAGAGAGAATGGTAGCAGATCAACGACATCAAAAATATGGCTAAAATCCTTTTTGATACAGTGAAACAATCATTTTAGATTCAGGAGGTGTATGTCTGGCAGCAGGGTACCCCTTTTGATCCCGTACACAGTAGCACCTTGATAGACCAACTATATGGATTAATAGCACTAGTTACAATACAGCCTTTAGGCCCCCTGTCTCTATGTTAATAGAGCCTATCCATTCCTGTCAGCTGCTGGGGACTGATGGAATTGCAGAGGTTGGTTGTGTATCCACAGAGCAAATCATAAGACCTCAGATATCACTTAAGCTGAATGACCGCGATATTCATGTAAAACTAAATGCGCTACAAGAAGATCTATCAAACACAGTCAGACCATCTTTTTTTTTTTTCTTTTAAAAAGTGATTTCTTTCACTCGCCTTTATGCCCTAGGAAAAAAAAGGGGGAAGCTCTTCTCGGTGCGGGTCGCTTGTCTTCATTTTCTGTTAGGTGGCCAACACACATACACACACACATTTTGAAGTCCGATATGACAAATGCAAACATTTGTCTCTCTGTGCCATCTACACAAGAGCAATCTGAGGAGAAAGAAAAGCTGTGTTCCTGCCATAATCTATCATGTCACAGCAGCACGCCTCATTTAGCAGACATGCATTCTTGTATTAACAAAGAAAACTGAGCACGATGTAAGTATTATTGATTATTTAGCTTCAAATACATTTATAAAGCAATGTTTGTCCATCACACACCAGCTGTTTCTGCATGCTTTGTTTAGGTTTAAAATGAACCTTTTTAATATTATTAAAATTTATGTCAAATGTTATTTAGAAAAAAGCACTTTTTTTCATTCTTTGTTCTTCTTGTTTTCAAAAACTAACAAAAAAGAAGAAAAAAAAGCACGTCCAAACATAATGTTTGTCTTTTTATTGCTAAAGAGAACTTTTTAGAAGTTTTCTTTGATTTCATCAGTTTTCTTTTAGACATCTTACATTTAGGATTTGATCAGCTTTGCAGTTGTTACTGTTTTCATTCTGTAAATGCTCAAAGCCTGTGCTGGACATGACTCTCAGCGTCTAACACACCATATTGTATTTCTGTATATGTAAAACTGACAGAGTTATAGCTATTTTTACGTTTACTAAGCTTGATTATTTGTGGCACCATCCAACCATCTATTTTGGTTGATTACTTGTGGAAGTATATCCAATGATCACTTTCTAGTCATTAAATTAAAATTTGCCCCACCATTCTTAAGATATTTTGCTAACAGACAGACTAACACAGACAATTGCATTGTCACATGCCTTGCAAAATGGTAGCTGATAAAGTGCATTCAGTAGTGTACATTTTGATGCTAAACTGCTAGTCGAGAATACGAAAGTTACTGAAAAGCAACCTAAACAGAACTATGACGCAAAGTAATGCTGACTATAATACATGACATCACTAAAATATCCCAGATGACAAGTATTTTGATGTTTCAGTTGCATCAATTATCAAACAGCCCAGTACATTTCTTTTATTCTGACAGTGAATTTTGGCTCAATTTGTGGTATGAGAAGAAACAAAAAAGATCACAGATGGTCAAAGTGACTGGGACAAAACACAGTAACTTTGTGGTATTTGCTAAAAGGTTCAAATAACAGGACCACCAGTTGGGGACTGCTTTCAAGCAATGTAAGCAATGTGACAATTTTGATCATAACAGGCTAGCTCCTGCAGTGCTAATGGCTCACTGTATCTTGCAAAAATTCCAATTAAAACTTCAACATTAACAGACTTCAAGGCTGGTACAGTGTAAACATTTTGACAGACTAAAGAAGGACACCTTGAAATAAGAAAATATACGACAACATTCACCTCTGTCAAGTTGCACATTTCCTCCTCCACAGCTAATAATGACAAGGTTGCGCTTTGATGCAGGCGAGACAGTTTTTCATTTTCTGCTGCCTTCAAATTCCAGGTATTTAATCCTCCCTGGAAATGCCAAGCTTTGAGGATGTTACCCCAACTGTTCTTCAGAGTTCGGCGCCTCAGGAGAGCAGAGCAAATGTGAAAAAACAAAGTGTTGGAAATTATTTCCATCTTGTTGTCTTAGGTTCAGCTCTTGTTTTCTCAAATGTTGGCAGCTGGGGCCATTGCTAACCCCTCAGTGTGAACGTGACTCAAAGCTACAGCTGAGCTGTGAGGAGAATCCAAAATGAGGAGGACCCTCATCCTCAGCTGTGATTAGGGGTCCATGGAAAGCCATAAACATATCAGAGCGTGGGCATCAAACACATTCATTCTCTCACACAGATATTTGTGACAGTGTAATTAAAACCAAAGACATGAACCTGCTCATGGTATTTAACACAACTGAAGTGGTTTTTATTCAGCAGTAATCAGTTTTACTCCTGGTCCTGCTCAGACTAACCCATAGCTCACCCAAAGATCATTTCACTCAGAATTGAACAGTTTCCATAAAACCAAGATTGTTTAAAAATGTTATTTACAACAAGATCTAAATTTTTTTCTAGAACGCCCTTCAAAGGATCTGAACTATGTTTTTTCCGTAAAAAACGTAGTTCAGATCCTTTGAAGGGCGTTCTTTTAAGGAAAGTTCTATCAGGTTTAAGAATCTGTTCAGTCTGAGGGACCTCGTGAACAACAGTGTTAACTATGAGAAATTTCACACTATTCTGACACTCTCCAGGTTCTCTGTGGGCCTTACAACAAAAGATACAATTCATGATGAGCATGACAGCCACTGCCTTATTGCCAAATTAAGTTTCTAATGATGACTTGACGTGTGCTCAATCAACCCCGTCTGCCCACTGTGATGGTCAATGAGGCTTTGATTTAGAAACTGTAATTGGTTTCCAGCAGGGCATAGGGTCTTTTTTTATTCCCCTGTAGCCTGTGTACAGTTTCAGGACAAGACTGCTTGTCACAAGTGCAGGCTTGACTGGACAGGGAAGAAGATATCCACTGGAGACACAGCGGCTCCTCTGGCACAGTGCTCTCTGTCTGTAATGGCCTAAATTCATAGGCTCTTGATGAAAGGTTTTACATGGAAACTCCAAAGGCTAATTGGCCCGTGGAGATCAGGCTTATTGTTAGTTCTGCATGGCTTCCTGCAGCCATGGCTGCCATATGAGTGCCTAATCACCACAGACCTCCACACCTGACAAAACAAGAGTTAACAATTAAAAAAAGTGTCTTTCATATTTTCTCCCCATCACTGCTCTGACTCCTTTTTGTTGTTATCTTGTCTCTCGTCTGAAATTACATAATCTGTGTATTTTTAGCTATGAATTTCATTTTAATAGTATCTCCCCGAGCTCGTGAGCCAAATAATATCATCGGTTAACTTTACAAAATGACCCAGAGGTCAATCTAACTGCTTATGCTCTCTGTTACATGGTAAACATTTAGAAATATGCTGGACCGCTCTGTTAACAGTGCAAAATGTAAACAACTATAATGACTTTTACTCGCAAGAAATGTGTCTGCTGTTTGAGTAATCTTGGACATTCTCTTAAAAATATGGGGGAATGGAAACAGACTAGACTCACCTTTCACCCACAGTTGCATTAGCACTAATTAGCCTAAAAGAAAAAAAAAAAGAAAAAGAAAAAAACATGACGTGAATGGTTGCATAAGCTTTTTTATTTTTTTCTTACATTGAAGTCGTACAGCATACGTGTGTTATGACTCATAAAGTGTGAAATCCCCCAGAGGTCTCGGTTTGGATCCTCGAAGGCATAAAAGCCAGGCGCAGAATCAAAGGTTGGCAAAATGTCATTGAACTTTAATATTCTTGTCTGTCATTTTGATTTGAATACCCACCTGATTGCTGCAGGCTGATAAAGCATTCACATGCCACCGGGCTCCCGCCATGAAAACACTTAAACCCGAATGAGCTCTGAGGCTGACGTGGGCTGGTGGCAGCTTTGTGTGATCTTGCTTTATCGGAACTTTTTAGGCAATTTTAAATTTAATTTTATCTTTGTTTTATTTTTTTCCCAGTGGCACCATTTCACAGCACAAGGCATCACGGAGCACTACAAACAAAGTAATAACACTGTAAAGGGCAAGTTCACATTTTGATAAGTGGAGATCTGTGGAAAGGTTCTGAATAATTAGTATCTTATACAGTATGTTGTGGATAATTTTTTGAAGTAACTCAGTTTGGACAAATACAGTTTAAATTTGATCAGAATGACAAACTAATGGATAGTCTATAGAGCCAAGACAGAAATGAGATTGCTGCTGTCTTAGAACAACTCCAATCTCAAAAAATGTTACAGTTCATGCAAACAATATTGTGTAAATCTTGACACTACAATCAGTTTCAGCATCATCAGCATTATTAGTTTATAGCAGCAATGAACCTTGGTCTTGACTCTGATTAATGTTGTTTTTAGTTTGTCAGTTTTGTCACAAAAATACTTTTTTTTAAACTGGGGTTGTCCAACAAGTCTTCTACAACAGGTAAGATGCTAACTATTAGCTGTTAACCTTACCACTAAAACCCATTCAACATTATCTGAATTACTACTTTAAAATAAGAACAAATGCATTCAGTTTTGTTAACTCCCAAATATATGTATTTATAGTCCACTGCAGTCTTGCTTAACAAAAAAAAAATGTCAGTGCAACTCTCATCAAGATAAGTCTAATTTATTTAAACCTTAATAATAACCCAGTCAAAAAAGTATCTTTAAAATATAAATTGTTTGGAATAAAAAAATATTGATCAAATAATTTCAATTTTTTTGCATCTTAAGTACAGAATTGTTTGAAGCTCAATAATTGTTAAAAGCATAGATTTTATCAGTCATTAGTGCCTAGCATAAACTACCATTGATCAGACTAGCCTTATTTTATTCATTTTAAATTATGTTTAAAACACATTTTTAACACTATGTTGCAAGTGAATCAAATTATCAGACCTGACATAGGTCCTTTGAACGAGGACTGCTGGTTTCCACTCGCAGGTGAATCTGACTTTTTACTAATTAATGAGACTTTTGTTGTTTCATACTTCATGTTTGGTGGATCATAAGACATGCAAGAGGCATATGTTATCCTGAGCAATCAGACAGCTCATTACATGATGGGACTCCTCTGGCAGAGGATATTCTGCAGGAAGAGGTATGTATAGTCCTTAAAGTATTGATGACTCACCCACTAACCCCATTGATCCATGTATAATTTAATCAGTACTGCTCTGATATTTAATCATTAATATTTATTACAAATGTTCCTTAAGAGGGGGAAAAGAAAGTTTTAAATGAAAACATGCTGCAGCATAAAAATAGTTTTTTGATTGCAAATGTTTTAACTGTCAGTGATTTGTTCAGATTGAAGGTTTTGCTTATGTAGAGAAAATGTGTTGTAAGGAAGCATTTATGTTCTTTTAGCTGTATGACTAAAGTAAAGACCAGCCAATCCAAGACAATCTCTGTTTCTCTACATTCGATGAAAAACACAAAATCTACGCCAAACATTATTTTTGTAGTAACTCTAACGCAACAACAATGAAAGCAACAATCAGGCACTTTTGAATGCTGTAGAATCTGCTATAATTGGACAATGAAGTCAAGCAAAGGCAATGTCACCTGCATATTGTCCCATAAACAAAGAAATACATTCCAGATAGTATGCAAGTGAATACTTATTAGGTCCAGCTAATTAATGACCTAATTGGTACTTACTGAACAATAGGTCCAGAAAATCATTTCAACTCGAATGAATGGTCACATTAATTTAACACTTTATTGCAACATAAGGGATTAGAGTTCTAAAACAATGCATTTAAAATTATATTAAGAAGTGATTTTTCTCCCTTATTGTGCAGCCATTTTATTAATTAGTGCATTGAATGACCTACATGCAGTAGCACAAAAAGAACATGTTTTTTGGGGAAGTTTGAATTGTCTGTTAAGTAATACAAGAAACTTGTGATTGCTAGAGTCTAACTTTTTGTGCTGTTCCACTATTGATTAGTCTTTTCTTTTCATTGTTTGCTGCGTAAGACAAAGCAAATTTACTAAAGCTTTGTTGCTGTTTACTTTGATATCTACTGGCCGTCTGTCTCTGTGCCTTTGTCTCGTTGTTATAAAAAAAAGTTAGTTCCACAAACATGACATGAGTATGTGACGTCTATAGGTCGTGTTTGTTTAAAGGCAGACATAAATCAGGGCTTAGCTAACACTGATGTCCGTCTACTTGGACTGTGGCAAAAGCTAATCGTTCTCCAACAACAAATTATCCAACATGATAATTAATTACCTAAAGGTGTCAAAAAGTTGTTGATGTTGGCAGTAAACTGGCATCATCCATCATGTTTTTCATATCGTATCTGTGGCAATGCAGGCAATAGCTCAGGTGCTGATTTGGCAAAGATTAATTTAGGTTGAACAGTGAACATTTGGGATTCATTTCAGAACCCGATACATAATTTGCCAATTGAAAAAGGTCTTTATTGGGAAATTTTGCATGCTAAATTTTAATTAATCACACTTCATCATTAATAATGCTGCCATCAGGATGTTTACCTGTGTTCCTGTAATCAGACTTTAACACAACATTTAAGTTACTCAACAACATCAAGAAAACAGAATTTCCTAGCATCTGGCCAACTATTATTGACCGTAAAAGACATTATCCACATTTAAATACCTTTATAACTGCTCACTAAACAGGTCAGAATGCTATTTATACCTTTTTTCAGTAGATTATGCCAAACCACCATGGTGTATTATCAGTTGTGTTAGCGCAATGCAAAGTACACAGGCAGTGCTTTATCTGATGGGAAAGCTTGTTCGGTGATTAACTGATCCACCACTGCTGGTGCCCATTTCCTCACAGATAAAAAGGGTCTGTTAGACCCATTTCCTCCTTGTAGATAGAATGAAATATTATGTCTTTTAATGGATAGGCCTATTTTAATCTCCTGTATTAATACTTTATGCATGCAGGATATTATTGTTCTGTACCGATGACTATAATTACTTTTGTTTAATAATCTCTGTCAATCCTTAAAT
>JAVKLF010000161.1:12885274-12919062 GCA_034783495.1 Millerichthys robustus | reverse complement strand
CCAAAATTTCTCAAAATAGAGATTAAAAGGGTCTGATTTCTAAAGATAGTTTAGCTTTATGTTCTGTTGGGTACTAAACTTGTTTTTTCTGACAAATTTCAAAATATGTTCAACTCCTGCCACGACACACACTTGTATCTAACTAGTTTTATGATTAGACAAACTTAATAATCTAACGAATGTTAATAAACTGTTGTCATGTACTTTAAGAACACCATTTTAAAGGCTTTAGAAATCATTTATTCTCTTGTTTTAAATGTATTCATTTCTTTGTGTGGCAAATCCACAGAAAGACATTACAGTTTCTTACCTGAATTTAGCTTGCTGAACACAAATTACTCTTCAGAGCTGAACCTTCCAGTGGGATTTGAAGGGATCTCGATACTCACAGATAAAAACCTCTAGAAATTTGCCAAGTTTATAAAAGTGCAGCCCATGTGCTTCAGTTAATGGAACAACAGTCTGTGGTTAAAATGAATCAAACAAAGACTGATTGGAGGGTCACTTCTGGCAATTTCACAATGATGATTATATTAGGAAAGGTCTTCACATTTAAATGAAAAATCTAAAATAAGTTCCCATTTGCTATTTGCTTTCATTGTCGTGCATACAATGTAGGATCTGCCAAGGCATACTCAAACAAGAGGAAGGCAAAGAAGCATGATTAAAGTTTATCTTTCAGGGCCATATGTCTACTAGCATTCATTACTTCTTGTCAGATTGTAAATGGTCTCAGGGAGGGATATTATGCAAGCTCACACACCTATGTTAAAGTGAGTGATTTAGTTGCGCTGTCCAGCCACGCTCCAGCCTGTTTGTCCCAGGGTATGTCAGCGATCAGTCTGACTGAAGACAACACCTAAGCAGGGAAAACAACATTATGCACGACCTCGAACGCAAGACATTAAACACATCACGTCTTCATGTGTTTCTTCCATGGTTGGGAAATTAAATTATTTCTCTAAACTGAGAACGCTTCTAGGAATTAAGTGCCCATCTTCAGTGACCTTAGGCAATTATTTAGGGAACAATAATACAAAAGACTGTTAGCTTTATTATAATGGGATTATCTTTGTGTAGACTGAACTAATATCTGGAGCTGAGGAATTACAATCAGAATTATAAGGGGTTCAAAGCAATAGTTCTACCTCAGGGAATTATAGGGTTATTTACAAGTTCAAATTGCAACAGCAGCAGTTAGCTGTAGCAACTCTCATGCAACCTGTGTCACTTTTGGCAAATATTTCAGCCTCAGACAAGCTGTTAGCTTTGTAATCCCTGTCAAAATAAAACACTATTTATCCAAACAGAAGTAATATACAATAGGTAAGATTATAATTGTTCATATTTATTTTCCATAGAACCACACTTCAAAACAATCTGAACTACCCCTTTAAAACCCATTATATATTATACAATAAATGTGTCACAGTTTCTGTCTGGTGTGTGTTGTGTGGTTTGACAAACCATGTCCCTGCAAAAAGGTATTTGCAGGTATATGTTCAATCTTAAAATGATACATAGTATTATCTTTTAAGGAACAGTCTCACTTGCATGAGATGTTAGTGCTCATATGAAGCAGCTTAATTGTAAGATTTTTTTTAATAAGAATATAAACAGAATATAAGATTTGTTTCAAGTAAATTTGTCTGGTTTGAAATCAAAATGTAGAGAAGAAAATACTCAACTATGAACTATTCCTTATCTTCGAGCTGCGTAAGACTCTGATTTATCTCCGTATTTTTTTCAAACGAAGTATAAAATGGGACAATACCATTACCAATATAATCTGACACTATCAGTTTCTCCTTTAAAACCGTAACTCTGTGAGTATTACTTCTTAGTCTCGGTTGGATTCTGCCTCCAACTTTCTTGCCATGATCGTCAGCAACCAGCTGAGATGAAGATTCCTGCACAGTTTCTCCTCATTCTTACCAACTTATCTTCTTTTTACACGCATTTCTTTAAAAGAAAAAAAGCTAATGTTGTTAAACGTAGCAACATGATGGACAAACTGTGGCATTATTTCATTGAAGAGACACACTAGATCAGGTCTGTCACTACAATCAGATGTTTTTTTCTCCTTTACCCCGGACTTCCCTGCAGAGCAGCAGCTTGAGTGTGAGTGCCACATCTAAAACGGTCTCACTTATTTTACATGAGTATAAAAACAAAGGTACACTATATATATTTTTAAATCAAACATTACTTTTTAAAGTGTTTTATAAATTAGAAATGGCTCCTTAACAAATTCTTTTTTTTAGGCTTTAAGGCGTCAGACCCAGCAGCAGTAGTATCTAGCTGTAGCACTTTTGTCACAGAAATACCATAGTACAGGTATTTGTATTTTTTAAGTATTTAATCTGAAGCTGACAATAGTGAAAAGATTTAAAATGAATCTCTACTAATGGACAGCGATTGTAAGTTGTGGAGATTTTGTGCAACTATTCCTATAAACATTTCTCTGTGTAAATTTTAAACTGCAGTCAAGTCAAGTTTGAAAATATTTGCTTAGAAGTTTTACTGTACTAGCTGAAAAGAAATGCTGACAGCCACCATCTTTTATAGAAGCCGTATCGGGTGATTTGAATCTCAGTTACACTCCAACTTTGTTCATTTGACTCCTACAGGAACATGGATCTTCTCGTTTCTCTGTTCCGTCCCTCAAGTCTCCTCTGTTCTCTGTGATCTAGAAATTAATCTGAATACAATATATTGAAGATGTTTTTTGAATTCTTAAAATGTATCTAAAAGAAATATGAGGAAGAAAAAGGATGTTTGGTAGAGGAGCTATGAATACGTTTTTAATGGTACTTGTATCATATAAAAGGCACGTGTGACACAGCTCTGTATTTAGCTTCTTTTTTTTTTTAGTGGATGTGTAATATATGAGAAATGCTAATATTCTCATAAAGACGATAATTAAACACAGCTGTGAAGTACAGATGTTGCACATGTGCCACTTTATACCTTCTAAATGTGTCGTACCTTGCTTTTTCTTTGCCAGACTGGTTTAACCCAAGTGTTCTGCTATAAACCCCTTTGGTACTTTTCAATATATTTCTATGTTGAATTAAAAAAATAAAGAGTTTTGCTATACTTATTGTAAGGACCACAAAAAATGTCAAACCATGTTCGAATAAAAATTGCTGTTTTGTGGTTTTGTATGTTGAAAAAAGTATAAAACAAAAAAAAAGCAAAATATCATTTGTATAAAATACTGAAAAACTATAAATATTTTAACTTGAAGTTGTTTCAATTGCCAGACATCCACTGTCTCCAGCAGTGAAATGCTGACAACTCAGAGGTACCTCATAAAAGAAAAGACCAAATATTCTTCTTTAGACTAAAAAGCTCTGAAGCAAATGTGTCTCCTCCTTGCTAACATCCGTCTTGTTTCAGGGAAGAGAACATGTGAGGAAAACAAAACTGAGAAACAGAGGAATCAAAAAATGAAAAACAAATAATGAGTGCAACAGTTCTCAACATTTTCCAACCTTGTAGTGTTTATTAGACAAAAAAAATGTTTAAATGAATATAAAGGTTAAACATATTAAAGTACTGTTCAACAGTTTGCAGTTAGGAATATTTATAATCATAAGATAATTTCATCACCTAAACATGATGCAGAAACAACATCGTTTGGGTTGACAGAAGCTGTAAAAAAAAAAAAATAATAATAAATAAATAAATAATCTCCTTTGCTGCTGCCTAGTGAAGCAGTGTCCGAACACTGTATTGCCACCCATGGTGGCACAACACAAAAGATATAACCAAAAAAATGTTCTAACTTAATCTTTGTGGCATCTATCACATAGAGCACATAAAAAATAACCTTAACATTGTGCGTTTGCATTGCAGTGTACAGCACACGCATTAACAAATAATACAACTAGAACTCATAAATTCTGCCTGGTCCCTAGCAGTGCGCACTGTGACCCTGATATATTAGATTTGAAGAATCATATTTTCTTGCTGTGTGAATAAAAGCTGCTTTGGTTCATCCTGGAAAAAAAACAAAAAACACAGTGACGGGAACTCTGCAAACAAACTGGTTATCGGCTCTGAAGATGTTTGAGAATAGAGAGCTTACAGGCTACAGCTGCTCAATAAAATGTAATTTTCCCTGGGAACATAATGCAGAAGTTTAGTCAGTGCTTTAGATGTCATTCTCGCCAATAGAATCTTGTAATACGATACATGTTTCAGCAGACATCATATTTGGCCTTGGGAAGTGACTCATGCTTGTATCTGAAAGAGAGCCGTGCTCTGAACTTGTTTATTATGTTACCTTGTGTGCTTTCACCTCACAAGCTTGGGACCAGGCTGTGATTAGTCTTGCAGGTGAAGGAGTGAAACCCCTGCTGTAGACCCTGGAGCAAGTCAATATAACATACAAACAATAGGTCTGCAATGTGATTATCGTTCCCTCCGCTTCAGGAACATGCAGTACAACATCCTGAGGAAATGTTTTAGCAGTCATTACCAACTAAACTCTCACATCTGTGGTGAAGCATGTTCTACATTTCTTTATGTTTATGTGTGGTTTATAACCACTGTGGATTTGATTGTAAAGCATTTTGTTGCTACAGGCAGTGCACTTACAGATAGGGAAACAATTAGGTTTAAAATTGATTTCAATCTTTTTACAGAAATCATTTATTGACAATTTTTAGTATCAAATGACGACCTCAGTTTGTCAAACGACAAAAAGTAATTGACAAACCAATAACTTAGTGTGATTTGGTGATAGTGATAAACTGTTTAAAAATGCTAGTGGTCTAATTTATGTCTGAAGGTTATTGGGTTCTTGGATCTGCACCCACTCCTCGTTCTGGCACATCCTCCTAAATTTTGTGTTGGAAAAAGTGAACAAATGCTTAACGGATACACCAAAAATTAAATCTGCTTTCAAAGCATTTTTTAAGTCTCTTTAAATCAGACGTCTCCAAACCACACCGAGCCTCTGACATAGAGCTACAAGGACATCATAGGGGCAAACTCTAAAATGATGCATTTTTTATCAAAAGACAATGTCAAAAACACTGGAAATGTTCAACCCGGCAACCTCAGTATGCAGCCCATGTTATTCTGTAAACAATATTTGAAACGGATTTGGTACTGCTGCAGGAATAACCTTTAAAACTTACTGAAAGTAACATCCTTGCTACTCAGTGTACTCCACTCTTACTTGTACAGTTTCAATAAGAGAATTTGGATGGGATACACTTGCTGTCTTCCGTGGTATCTTGTAGGAACCCATGTACTGCACCAGAATTTAAATCAGTTCATGAATATGGAACGGTCCAGTTGGAATTTCCGTACGGTAAAACAGCTTGTCACTCAGAACGTCAGCATCAACTTTGCCCTCACAAGCCTGAAATACAAAATTCAGAGACTATGATAAATCTGGCAGGCCCAGCTCTCTGACAGCAATGTGGGGCTCCAGAAGAATGACCTGCTAACTGTGTACCGCATGTATAGGGGGTTCTGATCCGCTGCTCCTCAGACAGAAGACAGAGACACACTTAGACAAGGGAATTGGGAGGGTCTACATGCGAATACAACAAACCAAGCATGCGTTCAACTGCATCCCTTGGGTTTGAAGCTTGTCAATGGGCTTGTTTTCCAACCTTCAGGACTATAGTTTACTTTTCAAGATTAGAGGAGGATGAAATGGTGCACATACATGCTCCCTTTTTAGTTGGGTTTTATTTCACCAACTGCAAGTTATCAAAGTATGATGTAGGCTTTAGGATTTGAATAAAAGCCTTTATTAAGAGCAGAGATGACTCACTATGAAACGTCTGCAAAGCCACGAAGTAACTGATCCGTTTCTGCAGCATGAAACCACGACATGATCTCACAAAGTGAAACTGCACTACTTCCTTCTCTTCAACTAATTCATATTATTGCATTTCTGGTTTAGAATGTCATAGTGATTCGTCATGTCAATAAGATTACAATATGCAGCTGATCTTAGTTGATCCAGAAATCCTAATCCTAACGCACAGGAATACCCAGTTTCTAACACCCCCAATCTTTTTATAAGTAATTGTGTGCACGTTCACGTGTGTGGGGAAGGTGCCTGTACCCCAATAATTATACTCATTCCACTCGCTATGAACTCACAGTGACCTGTTTTTGTAGAGGAAATCGAGGCTGGAGGTTGTTCTTGGGATATATCCAATCCAATTGAGTGGATGAGAAGTGACAGAGGCATAAAAGCCCAGAGAGCCATGCTGCAGATTCTGAACACGTAATTAGACCTGTCCCAGGAGGACGCACAGTGAGTCTGCTTATTCCAGACTATACATTAGCAGTGACATCGTTCCTCAAGTAGACAGCTCTAAAATGAACATCAGTTTACAGCAGCTGGAAAAAAAAGAGATAATAATTAGCTCCCATTTCCATACAATGCATTTCTTACATACATAAACTGGTAAAAAAAAAAAAAGTTGGCACAAGCTTTGTTTGATTTCTTTCTATGGCATACCATCAAAAAGTAAAAAAAACAAACAACAACGATAAAAAAACTGTGCTTCCATCAAAATATGTGAGGAGCATAACAGATTGATTAGCTGAATGAAATTAAATCACTGCCACAGGTTTGACAGCGAGCTTACCTCAGAGATATGGCTCCTTCTAAAAAGCAATCAAACCTTAATTGTTCCACTCCATGAACACTTAACAAAAAAAGAAGAGCAGATTAGCATGGCAGCAAAAATGATTATGTTTTCATTAATTTTCTCTTATAAAACTACCTGCTTAATTAAAATGACTGGGTCTCTTCGACAATCAGCCTTTCTTACACCCCTAAACCCCCCATCCTGTTTATTTATGCTCATTGTACTGTATGTTGTGTGCTTTCCAGCGTGAGTTTCTGAATTTAAACCAGGCAGTACTTAATGCGACTCTAAGTGCATGGGTTCTTTGTAATCTGTTTAACCTCTGTAGTGATCAGACGCCTGTTTCTTTTTTACAGTTGAGGCTTTGGTCAAGCTTGGGAGGCGTCTATCTGTTGGAGATTATCCTTTACCCTTGAGTGGGATTCCTCGCTAGAGAGTTTCAAAGACAAGACTTGAGGGACACAGATTTCCATCTCGTCTTTGCCTCTGCCCCTTGTGTTGCCCGTACTTTTCCTCTCCCTTTTATTCTCAGATGTGTCTGGCTTTCTCCGAAATGTTTACTGAACTGTGTATATATGTATGTGTGATGTGTGTGTGTGTGTATATATATATATATATATGAAATATTTTGCTTCAACAAAAGAGCACTAACTGCATGATCCATATCTCATTTGCATAACCAATTGGGTCTTTGCCATTGAGAAGTCTGGGCTGGCTGCCAAACTCACAGCAAGCAGAAATGGGTTTTAGTGTGAAAAGAGGTGTAAGCAAATCAAAGCTATCAATATCAGAAGTGAGATATGGTGTGTGGTTTGTTTTTTTTGTTTGTTTGTTTAAGAAAAAAAAGCTCACTGAAGGTCCAGCAGTAACTCCTGAACTGCCTTGAATCAAAGATATCCTGGACCACAAAACAGACTTTTGCTTTTGATTTTGCTTTTTAGATCATTTTTCTTGCTACCTGATAATTGTGTTTTATTCTGATGAACCTAATGTTTACTGGCCAGAAAAGAGCATATAGATATTTGTTCTGGCACAAAGATGCGGAAGATAGAGTTCTGTTTAAAACAACATTTTTGAAGTTGTTGACGTTTTGAAGTGAGTTTCACTGAAAGATGTTATGATTGATCAACATGTTCTCTGTTGTAGATGACTCTTCGAACAACCTCAATTTAGAGAAAAAACTTTTTTTTTGAATGAACTCAAAAGGTAAGCGCAAGTCCAAAAACAGTGAAACAACCCCAGCTTTCAAAATGTGCACAGTACTTCACGTGAACACAGTTTTAATAGGCTTTTATAGTTTTATTGCTGTCAATTTGTGTTACACAAGTTTTTGCAATAAATTGTCTGATTAATTATTAGCCTAAACAGTGAAAGCAGCAACTATGTAGCATTTCTGACACAGCCTGGGGCACTTCCAGCAAAAACATCAAACACATACAACATATTACATGAGTAACCATGTAATATGTGTGACACTGATGGTGTAAAAGTTATTTATAAAAAAAAACAATTACCAAGACAAGTAGGAACCAACTTCAAAATTGACTGGTTCAGACTAGTCCTTATTCTTTCAAAAATAAATATTACAAATAAAATATGTATTGTATGTAACATTTACACACAGAAAAAACAACTATATTAAAAGATCTAAACTTTTCTGGTCATTCCCTGCACAAAGTAAAAGGTCTGGGATGTCTTTGTTTGAGATGCCACAAACAACATATTTGAGTAAGAAAACCACAATAATAGCAATGTTGAGTATGTTGATGGTAGTTTATAAATCAGACACAATTTTTTTTTCATGCAAAGACATCCAAAGATAGAAAAATAAGAACAGGCAACATGATGCTCATACAAAACGAGCTCCACACAGCAGGGAGCTGAAGATGCAAGACTTACTGAGATAAAAAAAAAAAAAAAGAAAAAGCACCAACCATGTGTGAACTCTCACAAGACTCCAGCTTGCTTCTGAAGCCATTTTAATGTGCGTCAATCTGTGCAATCTCCAAAAAGTTCATCTCGCCTAGCTAAGAAGATGAATAAATGAGTGTGTCAGACAGAGCAGTCATAGTTAAGATCAAAGGAGAAGGAGATAATTAACAGCAGACTAATTGGTAACCACCCTGAGTTATCATCAGATACGGAAAGAAGTGAAGCTTTCCTGGATATTAATTGGCGTAGAATGTGCACAAAATATGTTTGGGTGAGACATGTTAACTACTGGAGAGTTTGTTGCAATCACACTTTACCGCAAAGTTGTCAAGAGTAAAAAAAAAACAAAACAAAAAACTTTTAAATGAAGTGAAAAACCTCAATGTGATGTGTCAAGAAAAACAAGAATTAACATGTATCACATTTTTCATTTCTCCTCGTAAGGCTTTTTTTTTTCTTTCCCCCCTAAATTTTCTGTTTTTTATCTAGTCTTACAAACCGAAGCCGGATGTTAGAAGATTACAAAGCAAAATTTTCATATACATTCTGGTAAATCATAAAAGATTTGATGTGAAATCTTGTAAAATGCAAATTGTCAAACGTTAATGGATCAAATGACAGGCTGAGCTGGATTTATGGCTTTATGTTACAGGGTTGTACCCCGACATGTCACCTTTTATTTGCGCAGAAATTTCATTGCATGTTTCTTCTGTCTAGCACAGAGCTGCAAACAGAATGGCAGCTCAATAATGAACATGACCCATAAGAAAATTTAAAAGCACGTGAGGCTTTGATGGCAATATATTTAAACAGATTTCCCCTTGCACACCCTACTGTGAGGATGCTTTGCATGTAAAGAAGGATTAAGCATATCTATATGTCAGCAGTATTAATGAGTCAACACAGGCCTAATAAACAACAAACATCCGTTTATCATTTTATCCTGCAGCATATGTAGAAATAAAGCTAAGGGGACAAAGAACAACTGTCTCAGGTGGGACATTAAAAGCAGTATTTATATGGCTGAAAATGGCTCATTCTGTGATGAAATATGGCATTGTTATAGGCTCACAGCAGCAGTATGCCCCATGGTACAATTGTGAAGTAATACTCTGAAAATAAAAGGCTTACATACTAAGAACTTTTTAATCTATTATTACACTGCACAGAAAAAACCTTATAGTGCAACTTCATCATCTTGAAGTCACCAGGAACACGTAAAGTGTAGCACATGGCCATGCATCAAACTGTGTGAGCCACTATCTTTGTCTTGTTACTAGTAAAACTGAAGAGTTATGAGTAACTCCATCAGTGGTAATAATAACACAGGTGGAGGAAAACAAAGGTTTCTGCTTTCAAAAAATATGCTGATGCAACCTGCGCATTTAAACTGTTCACATCTGCAGATTTACAGAGTATAACAGAATGTGATGATACTGAATAGTTCAGAAGATGTCATAAATATTTTTTTCATTATCAATCAGTAAGTAGTGTCAGTACTTATACATCCCAAAAGCTAGCTTGAAGACAGCTTTAGGCTTTTTGTTTTGTGTCCCTGAAAAAGTATTTTTTTTTTTGTTTTATGTGTATTATACACTAACATGAAGGCATATCTTTAGCAACTACCAAATGCTTATTTAATGACAGTGAGTTTTATGTTATTGGTCTTATTGGCTATAAATATCACTTACATTTCTTCCAAAACACAATAGATGATCTGTTATATGGTAATGTTTATGGAATACATACAGAACGCTTGCAACTTGTAAACAAATTGTGTCTCTTTGTTCTTTGAAAAGCCCTAATTTACCAAACAGTTGTTCTCAAGCCAACAGTGTAATAAGTCCCAGAGGAATCTGACTTTACCCAAATGCAGTGTGAGGAATGTTGAGAAATAAAAAGTAAAAGTAGGTGTGCGGATTATTCAGGCACAAGCGTAAGTCAGGGTAGTTGCGCTTGACGGTGAGTTATTTAGTTTCATGTGCACACCCAAACACGGTATTACTCGCTTACAACCCCCGCTGGGAGCACTCTGTCTAAAAATAAAAAGGCCTAACAACACACTTTTTAAATCTCAGAGGGACACAGATGTCTCGAGTCTGTTTTGAAGTGCTCCAGGTTTCGTTGCATCTACCTGTGTAGTTATGCAAGTCGTTGTTGTCTTGCTTTATATTTTATTGTTACCAATATTGTATGGCATGTCTGAGATGTGATTCCTCACATTGCGAGACATTTTGGAGATAGGACCTCAGGGACCCTGAGGAGCCAGTTCAAAAATATCTGCTTGTTTTCTCAGGCCCATATACAGTTTTCCTTTCCTTGATATACCCACTGAGATTGTCATAGAGTTTCATGAGGGAAAGCAAGAAGAAGATGCAGAACCCAGCTCCGGTGAGGTCACACACTCACTTCTCATTACCAACAACCCCTTTCACCGGACAACACAGTTCATCCATCTACCTGCTGAAGGAAACCAAACCCTTGTCGCCATGCAACAGCAAGTAAAGGTAACCACGTCTCAGCTTTTACCTGTATTTTGCACGCAAACATAAGCAAGATGTTGACTTTTTCCCCTTGCACAGGAAGAGTATAAGCTTATTTCCGCAAATGTTATTTAAAAGAGAGTCTCTCTCTTCCAAACACCTCAAACACTTATCCGTTGGCCTGATCTTGGTCTCTTTGACTGCTTCTTCAATATCCGTTGTGATATTTTTCTCTATTTTATACTCCAAAACATTGTGCTGTAAATACCTCTTTTTTTCTTTTTTTTGCATTAGATATGAATGTAGATATGGAACACACTATGCAGCAAATAATGTATGGCTTGTATGGATATGTTACCTGTGTATCCCCAACTGAGACTATTTTCTGTGCTTCAGTTTCACATCTCTACAGATTATTTGTTTTTCACACCATATACTTAGACCAGATGAATAGATATCATGGTGAACAACACCTACTCCACTATGAGTAAACAAGGAAGCTCAAGTATAATGTGTTTATGGAAGGTGCCAGAACACATCAGAAATGTATTCTTACAATTGGATAACAATCTTCCATTACTGGCATAACAACTTCAGCTTTAATTGGTCACATATTGGTTTGGCACTGGACCTTGATATTACTCATTAACAAAATAAAGTTGTACCAAAAAAATTTGCAGATATCTCATGTTAAAAAAAAAATGTTATTAAGTAATTTCACTCCCTTTCTTGGAGATTGTATTTGAACGTTCTTATAACTGGGATTTGATGAGTGCCACTGGCTGATGATGGCATCATTAAATGTGAGAAGCACTTTTTGGCGTTAGGCCAAGGAGTTAATTTGCAAAACATTTCATGTGGCACAACTTCTATGTCAAAAGTTACAAGGGAAAAAAATGTTTGGTCTGTCTTGGGTTTATGTGTGGCAGAAATGAAATGCATCACCCAATCAAGCAGAATGGCATTTTTCCAAAATTGAAGATGAGAGCTTGAGGCAACAATGTTTGCAAATTAGAAACCCATTATTGGTGGTGCATGGTATAGTTCATTTATATTTGCACTGTTGTCTTTTTTGCAGGTGTATAACTGAGTTTAATGACTGTAAGGATATCGACCAATGTGTCCAAAAATGTCCACAAACATATTCATTAAACTAAAGCAGAAATGTTTTGAACAATTAAATCAAATTTCAGATCTTTTCATGTGGGGTTTTCTGGAAAGGTTAGGACAATCAATATGTTATTTGTTTTGCATACAGCTTTTTGAGTAACCTTAGTTTGGAGAAATAAGAGTTTTATTAGTTTCTTATAGACTGGATTAAGATTTTTTTGGTTACCCAAATAGAAGTCAAGACCAAAGTGGAATGCTAAATAACTTAATTCACAACATTTTTACAAACAAATCAAGCTAATACTGTTTTTTAATCTTTACAGTACATATTGGTGCAGACTGTAACACTTTAAAATAGGAATAGCATAATGTCCTTTGCCACAGTCTGTTCTGAGACGATCCATGATACGGGGGATTCATAACAGAGTGCTCTTCTACTGTTAAATTATAGCAAAATCACAGTACAAAAAAATTATATAATTAACAATTGATTATCAAAAATAGTGTAGACAGCCCAAGGGAAACATGTATGTGTTATGGTTAAAAATCCATACAAATACAATAAATTGTCTTCAACACTTAATCTGAACAAACCAAAAAATGAATAATGCTGACCAGGGACGCCGGTTTGAACAGTACACTGGAACGTGCCAGTGTTCATAGACAAAAGACAAACAGTCTGGCAAGGCATTGTTGTCAACAAAATGGCAGCAAACGCTTTATCTTTTGAAGCGCTGGTGCCATGGTGAGGACAGTGCAAAATATGGAATTATAGCACAATAATACAGATTGGCTGGTAACAAGGTTAGCAGCTGATAGGATTTGGGGAGAACCTTGTACTGCATTTCTGGGCAGAGGTGAGTGGAGTATCAAGCCCTGGTTAAGAATAATGGTTTCCCTTCAGGAGGATGTGAAATTGGATTGCTCATACAAAATGCTTGCTGAGGATAAACCTGTGTTATCCAATTATCCACCAAAACTACATAAAAAATGAAAGGTGTCGACTGCTGGAAGCATTGTTGCATTGTTGTCCTAGACTGAAACCACAAACAGAATACACAGCTCATGATCGCACTTAAAGTCTTAGTTAGTTAGTCTCTAACTGCTTTTTGATAGGTGTTTCTTTTCTTATATTTAAATAAAGCAATGTTGAAAAGAAGGCAACACCGTTTTGACTGTTTTTCCTCTTTCAAAGCCAATGCAGATAGCACTGTTGCCCAACAGAGGGCAATACTCTATTACATAATGCATATCCATAATTTAAAACTCAAACACATATTTAGAAATTATCATATTTTAAATTTTCTAATTTTCTCATTCATCAATTATGCTGCATCTAAATCTTTTTGTTCAAGCATTTTTTTTTCATTACTATAAATATTCCTTTTGCTGTACATGAGCTGACCTTTCGGAATCTGGGCTGTTTTGTTGCCACACCACACCAGCATGTGCAATCATCGTCTGCACATGTGCTATGGCACTTCCTGACTTCTTTATGATTATGGCATCAAAACATGACCCTGCTTGTCCAGACTGATTCACATCTGCACTGATGTACAGTAAAAATCGCATGCTCCGTCTCACACTGATCAGATCAGCTATTTTGTCCTCTAACAGCGAGAATCATGAGCCTAAAATATGCGTATGTGGCAGAGCGGTTATGTTCATTGCAAGGCAGTTGTGAGTTGCTTTTGCAGCTCATTTATGAAAGGAAATTCCACTTCCTAATGAGAGTGATTCTCAGTCGGAAATACAAAAGCCTTTCTACTTCTAAAAGAGTAAGTCAGCACCCATTTGCATAAAAAAAAGCCTTTGATTATGATAGATATTGCCTGCAGTCTCAAAAACACGAGCCTGGGGTTGCTCTCCAGTCAGTTAGCCTGGAGTTATGGCTGATATCGTTCTCTGATATGAAAAATTATGCACGCTAGATGCTCTGCTTAAAAATGTGGAAATGACTTGGTCTTCTTATGTTAAACTTATTGAAGATTACATACCAATTAGACATTAATACAAACACACATTTAGAGAACTTTTTTGAGTTCTTGAGCATTTGCATTTTATGTCTTGGGAATAACAAGTTGGAAGATGAAATACGTTCACAGGGACAGTGTTATTGTTGGAAGAATGTATAATTCACTTAGCATGGGGCTCAGCATTCAGAAAGACCAACTAAGTAAAAGATTAAAAGTAAAACTTGTAAAGTGGGAAATAAAATAAAAACTGGCTTTCTGAAAACGAGAGTCGACCAATGAATTAGTCATCAACAATAACTGACAAACCCAACTGACTTTGTGCCTCTTAAAATGTAGAAAAACAGAAGAAGAAAGATGAAGAAGGAATGGGTAATTGGAGGAATCAAAAACATATTCTGCATTTGCTGCCATGTGCTGTAAAATTTATTATTAGGTGCAAATGGTGATGTAAAACTCTGCAGTCTAAGGATGGCATCACCCAAGTTGGGATCATCTAATAAAATATATTTTCTGTGAGTACACATTTATTAAATAATAGAGGCCTGGCTTTTCTTTGAGTAGTATGTTATCTCTAGCCAGCCTTCACCCCCACTCTCAGTAAAAAAAAAAAAAAAAAAAACCTCAGCAGGCATGAAAAGTGTGATCAGGTGGAGAAGGGCAGCAGAGCTGTCTTTGAAAGGCACAGCAGTAATGACCTGTCCTCTCCATGTGGCCTCCAGTGCCGCCAAACTCTGCCACCATGATGCTCCTTTCAGATTAGGCCTGCAAGGGCCCACTGATGCAAGGCAGTAAGGATCACAGACTCTGGGTCACTCTTGTCACACTGGAGAACTGGGATCGTACTGGGCCTCTTGACAGGTTGGTCTTGTGATAGTGGGGGAGGGGTGTTGTCGCGAGTAGTCCAGTCGCCCGATGGCCCCCCTGACGCCCAGCACCATGTCGGCTTGTGATTTCCCGCAGCAGAAGGATGATTATCTGCATGACGGAGCTGGATGCATTTGCAACCAGTGAATATGATAGTCCCTGGCAGCCAGAGTTTTTTAGTTCACTGTCTTGTGCTCCTGATAATTTCATGACAGGGTGTCCTGCACAGCTGCAGGAAAGAGTCTGTGGCTTTTGCTTCATAAATAATCACTTAGTTAAACCACTGCATGGGACAGATGTGATGTGAAAAGAAAATGATCATGACAAAACCCCTTCCAGAAGATATGGAGGTGATTTAAAATTAATGCTTCTCTGTCTGTTTTTTTTTTTTTTTTACTGCGCTGCTTTTAACCCACTGGATAAAGCAGACAAAGGGCTGTGGTGTTGTCATTTGAGGACTATCATGATTCAAGCCCCTTCGAACTTGAGCTCTCCGGATGGGTGCGTGACATCTTGGCAGCATGAAATTACTATGTAATGACTCATTTTCACTCAGCGGTTTTGTATGCGATAAGTATAATAGGGTTTTCGTTTTGTGAGGGGAACTGGTAAAAATAATATCGGTGTTAATTTTTTACAGTAACTTTGTGATAAAGTATGAGATTCTAGTTTACAATAATCATATTTATGTCCTAACAGCAAACTGATTTTGTCTGATCAGCCCTAATTCATATAGTGGAAAAAAATAAGCTAGAGCGGAGAAGAAAACAGATTTGTTTTCCGTAGTTATTCTGTCAGAAGAAATGATTAGTAATAAATTATAAATTGTTGAAATTAAAAAGAAACGGGTTCATTGCAGAGATGCCTTGCTGTGATTACAATGAGATGCAGTCTTTTTCATACATGTAATGAGATGTGTTGTCACTTCAACCCGACTGCAAATCTCAGACTGGTCATAGATGGAAAATTCATTTTTCTCTTGTCCCAATTAAAGCCTGGAGGATCTCACATTCCTACTGCGATGTGACATGGCTTCACATGAAGTCAGAGGCGAGGCCCTGTACTGCACCACGTTGTGTGCTCGAACAAAGCTTCAGCTTCTGATTATGATTCCTCGTATCGCCCTGAGACAATATTCAGCTCTTCTGAGGAGTTTTCTGGGCTATGCAGATGTTTCTGTGCTGGTGGAGCCCTTTGGTGATTATAGTGAAAAAGGACTGAGCTGCCACCAGGGATGGAGTAGTTTTTCTCTCTCACACAAGTCATTTTGTTTCAGTCCACCACGGCTGTACTGTTTCTTAGTCTCGCATTTGCATTCCATTTTCCTTTTTTTTTTTGTAATATTGTGTGCATTCTCGGGTTTTAAATCAGCACCAGAACCACTAGACAACTGGTGACAACTGTTACTTGTTTATTCATTGATCCTCGACATTATTCAGTGAACTGAGAGTAATTTTGTTCACGCAAAAGGAAACAGAAACAAAGCTTGTCAGTATTATAGGTTTATCAATGGAGTGGACAATGACAATATGGATTTTCTTGCCACAAAAAAGCAATTCTTACTGAATTGACTTTTTTAGCATTGTTTTCTAGATTTGTGATATTTTTCTATATTCATTATTAAAAATTTAAATATTGAAATTATCAGGTTTAGGAATAACCAGAGAGAAACTAAAAAATACATTATTTTATGTTTAAATTGATAACAAAAATATAAAAAACAACAAACAGCCGAGCCTTCATATGAAATACTATTCATGAACAAAACAAAAACAAATGACAAAAAATAAAAAAAAAATGAGGGAGTAATGAATTTAGTTGATCAAAATGACAGGAAATAGCGCTTTGAATGACAGAGCATCTCAGACAACATCTGTAATTATCCTTAATTCAGTAGACTAGAAGTTACACCTTTCTAAATGCCATGACAAACATGCTGTAGGTCATCTGTGTTTATGTGCTTAGATGCTCTACAATTACCTCAGCAGTGACTGAGCATAATGAGTCTTTGTAGTACAAACGAGATGACATTTTCAGCAAAGCAAAGTGACAAAAGGTTTTGATAAATATCACTGAGTTATAAACATTATTTAATTTTAAAAATTGTTTCAAGTGACGACTCAGTGTTTATGACTTTGTGTGAGTGGTGGGACTTAAATAAGAAAAACTCTTTCTGAAGAGAAACATTTTGTTTTTAACTATTCACTTAGTTGATAAGATACCTCAGGATTTTACAAAGTTATACATCAATTTCATTTTTTTTTAGTTGAAAACACAGTATTCCAGCTGATTGGGGTGGTTGTGGCAGAGTGGTTGGGGATGTTGTCCTGTGACCGGTTCAGTCCCCTGGCCCATCCTTCTCAGTTGTTGTGTCCTTGGGAAAGACACTTCACCCGCCTCGCCTGCTGGTGGTGGTCAGAGGGCCCAATGGCGTCGATATATGTGGCAGCTTCGCCTCTGTCAGCCTGCCCCAGAGCAGCTGTGGCTACAATGTAGCTTACCACCATCAGTGTCTCTTCAACTGAGGTCAGTAAGATGTTACTTTGTGTAATTTTTTCAAAAAAACACCAGCTAAAACAAACTCAACTAATAGTTTAAAGTTAAAAATATGTCAAGGATTTATTTTGTGCAATTACCTACTCAATTCAAATGCGAGGAGAATTCATTAAAAATGTTCACATAAAATATTTCAGCACTTCAGTTTATGCTTTAATTTTGTTTTATACATTGAATTTTATGTAGTTTAACTTAAGACAGCAACGTATGTCTGATTTACAGCCTTGAGTGTTGAGAAAACAAACCACGCTGAACAAATAAAAGTCCTATAAATATATCTCACTTTTTTCCTGTAAAGAAGCCAGTAAAGAGCCAAAAAAAGAAAGAAAAAAAAAATAAAAACTCAATGCAGGACAGGCCTTGTAAATCCAGGACAGTTACTGTTTGATGCAATCAGTGGGGTCAATGGAGGCGTAAATGGTCTCAATAAAGTTTAGAGTTTCTTTATGATTGTGTCTATGGCAACCAAGCAACAAATGAAACTCCTCTCATCATTTATACTATAAATATGCCATTTTATTTCTGAAGAATTAGAATCACATCTACTGTTAATCCTGTGTAGTGTAACACACCAACCTGCCATTATTGTTGTCAATGTGATGTAAGAAAGCAAAACTTTTTCTTCAAGATCACTGAAGAATTTTTCATTCAGTCATTTCAGTACACCTAAGACATGTGTGATACCTCTTCTGGTGAAACTATGCAGAATAATCTGGTGCTTCCACCTGCCTATGTGGAAAATGTGGCACAAAGGCAGATATTTTTTAGAGGTTTAGGTGGGATTGGAAAGATTGGGGAACTCTGTGAAGCACAGGTGGATGATGTGGCACGGAAAATGACTTATTTGAAACTACGTGTCAGACTGGCTCTCAGAATGAGCTTTGACAATGTCCTAAAATGTTCTGTAAAGTATTGAAAGTGTCACATTTTGGTGAGTACAAATCAAATACATTACAAAATAAAAAAAAGAAGCTCAAAAAGTCTTAACCTGACCTGGACTTTTTTTGTGCACTATTGGCTGCTAACATGAAAAAGACAAGCATTTTTTTTTTTTTTTTGGCCCTCAGTGGGGAAATTTATGTTGCTGAAACAGCTAAGTAAAATAACTGCATAAATCTAAATAATACAGTCCAAAATGTTATTGACATACAGGATTAGTGGATTTTGTAATTATTGTAAACAAACATTGTTTTAAATAAATACTATCATACACATTTTATAAATGTATTCCATTATCATTAAACAATTCAGCCTAATTCAGATCATTTGACTTGAGAATCAATGGAGCTGTTGTGAACAGTTGATGTCTTACCTGTTGTAGATTGTTGTGGAACAGTCATGTTTTTGGAAGCAAGTGGGTGGAAGCCAAATTACCCAGAGAATACCCACACAAGCACAGAGAGAACATGCAAATGCTTCCCAGCCAGGATTCGATCCGGCAACCTTTTTGCTGAGAGGCGACAGCACTACCAAATGATCCACTGTTCGGCCCTGTTTCAAAATGGCAGCAATCTAAAATGTATGGAATAAAGCTTGCTTTGTATTCAACAGATGCACTACCATGACCACAGATTGGTTGCCATGTTGTCATGCTTCATTAACATTTACTTATACAATAACTCATTCACATGCAATGCTACTGTAGCTTTAAGCTATGACTCAATTAACTTCTTCCCAAGTCTTCTACCACTCATGTCACAAAGCAAATTTTATTAAAACATTGGTAAACACCACTGTACCCTTAATTTTTTTGAACATTATTGTAAGAGCATAAGGATTTTCCACAGCCCTATTTTATATTTTACTGTTTACCTAACTAAAGTGCTATCCAAGTGTATTTTCAGCTCTGAGAAAGCATCTAACATCCTGCTGGGAGGTGCATGTGTTAACGGCGGATAAAATCTTTACCTGTTGGTCAGCTCATTATCCAGTGATCATGTGTGAAGAATACAACTATCTGAGTCCATGTGTAAAACCAATATAAAGTAAATAAAAAAGTTCACAAGCTGCAATGTTTACACGAGCTGGAGAAACTCAGCTACTCTTCAGATTTTTTACATTACTAAGTATTTATGTATCAAATATGAGCTGTTTACCTAATGTGCTACTGTGTGCATCCAGGGGCAAGCCCAGACTGCTTGTGGAAAAAAGAAACAGAAAAGAAAAACATTACTTTGTATGAAACTATCTGGTACATTGGAAACGTCTCACCAGTTTACCAATTGTCTCTCAGTGGCAAGCCAATGTTGCCTTCCTTTCCAGGCTTTAATTATCTTTTTTCCCCCCTTTCTTTTAGATTGAAAACTGATGCACACGTTCAAATGTTTTAAATGGACTTCGTCCGCTGCACACCTCCCTGTTCTATTGGTTTCTTTGTGTCTGACATTACTTTTCTGCAGCTTCATCTTCATAGCCACAGCTGACTGCAGGATGTGTCCCTATGACACACTTGCACAGCAAATGGTCCAAAACATACCCTGACACATCCCCAGCACTATTAAAAAGCCAATTCAGACTAATGGACGAACTTTGGCCCACAAAGTGGCAATCAGACATCAAGAGCTAAAATGTGGTGATATTTTTAAAATAAAGATGACTGCATCAATTATCTATCTATCTGTCTGTCTGTCCGTCCGTCCGTCCGCCTGCCTGTTAGAAAGTAAATGACTGAGATATGTTTTTGTAGTTGTATTTGCACCACATTAAGCTGAAGTCAGTTGGTTGATGTCACAAAGGATAAGGTCTGATGACGTGTCTTTGCCACATTCAAAAGCCAAGGTCAAACTGTTATCTCTCCATTACAACTGTCTGCATGTTCTCCTGCATATACAACTCTTCTGACCATAACTGGTGCCTTTGTTTAGACAATTGTATTGATCTGCACTGTGACTGTTCTCTTATTTTATAAATGAGCCTGCTGTTTTGTTCTTTGTTCCTCTTTAGGCCTCCTTCAAACATGGTGACAAGCCCTCAGAAATGAGTATTGATAACAAACACACAAAACATATGCAAGATGGGATTTCCAGTTAGACTTATTGATTTTAGTTGCAACCATAGATACCTCAAAATTACATTGTAATTAAAAGTCTAGCTTAGCCCTAATCCCAAAGATTTAAATTAAGATCACGGCAAACCTATAGCTGATTTGGCCAAATCTTGAAAATAACATTAGACTCAATCTAATTAAATGACTATTACACAGTATTTTTTTTACAGATATTGAGCTAAAATGTGTTTGGTTGTAGCTAAGACTACTCTTCGTTGCATTATCAAAGTGCAAACAGATTGCATATTTAAAAAATTTCTATGCACTGCGGTGGGCAATATTCATTTTTTCAGTAAACACTAGTTTTATTTTAATAATAATGAGAACTATGAAGCAGTTTCTGTTTTGAAACTGTCATAAGAAAACAATACGACAAACCTAAAGGCTAGGAAAAACAACACCACAATTGCTGCTCCACAATCAAAAATGCTGCGGCAAGTAAATTTCCTGGTAAAACATAATCTTTTTAAGAAGTAGAAGACTAACAAAAACATGAATTTTGAGTGATTACAGCTATTTGTTCATCTTAAATTCATGAGCAGCTGAACACTGAAAAATAAACAACTATATTACTTTAGCAGTTTTCTTTTGTTTTGTTTTTCAGATGTAGCCTTATGTGTATTGGGATTATGCATGACCATTAAAAGTACCTCAGTAGCTACACAGTAGATGCTGCAGGAGTGGATTTCATCAACATGGCCTGCTGTAAATCCTTGGCTCAGGAGAGGCTACAGTTTATCACAAGCACAAATCTGCTTCCCTTTCTTACTTGATCCATCTGCTGATACGCAAAGGAATTCAATCAAGCCAAGCTTACTGACATGAAAAGGATTCCTCATTGCAGTAGTAGGACTCCAGTGCTGGACTGTCTTAAAGAGCTCCCCAGACCTTTAGGATGGTCCTTTGTTGAACAACACTGAAGGTGCCCTCAAGCCTTTATCCAACATACTGGGCAAATGACTCATGACTTATCTTATGTCTAAACTGAACGATTACTTAGCATCCAAGCCTCAGTGAGGAAAAGCTGGGCAATATGCTCTTATTTTACCAGTTGCTAAGTCAGTGTAACAAAGTGGCTTTACTGATTTAAATTTGTTAGTCTGGGACAGAGGTTAGTACTGAACCCATTGTGACATAACAATTAGACCCAGGAAGTAACATGGCAGTTGAAGGCAAGACAACTAAGGTGCCATCTGTAGGCTGACTGCCGTATAAGTCACAATACATAATGACATAAACAAATTTAATCAGTAGAATTTTTCTCATTGAATCAGTGTTGTGAAAAAGAAAGAAAGAAAACCTGAATTTATGGTTTCTAACGTAAAATGTTCTACATTAAATATTTTGGTTACTTCGTTCGAAAGTTGTGAAAGAAAAAGATGTAATAAACGTTCATGTTTGTTTTGTGGTCAGGCTACGAGATTTCAAACATTCAGTGTTAAACAACATAAAATTTGCCTTTTACATACCCAATTTGCTGATGTAAAGACATCTAAATTATCATTTACTGCAACCACATTCCAATTTGTAAGTAAATTGTAGACATCCAGACCATCATACCCCTAGTTAATATAATGGTGTTGCTTATCAAAGTTGCATTTAAAGATGTTATTTTTTATTTTACTTATTTTTTTTTCCTCAAAGTAAGACGGTGACTTCTAGTTTGGAAGTTGGCATACTTCCCTCATGAATGTATAGGTTTGTGTGTCCCTGTGATGGACTGGTAACCTGTCTGGAATGTACCCTTCCACTCACCTGGTGACAGCTGCCCTGAGAAGAACAAAGCAGGTTTGAAACATGAATAATATCTCGGACTGGAGTTCTGAAAGCTTTAAAATTCAGTGTTTTTTTTTTATTTTTACTTTGAACTTGGTGTTTTTGCATATAATGTAAAGACTTACGATGTCTACCAGCTAACATTACAAATAGTTGTGTTTCATTATTTCATTGATTTCAAATATTCAAATGGTACCACCATATCAGCTATTTATGTTCGACATGTCTAAAACCATGTTCTTTTTAACCTAAAGATAAACACGTTTTTCTTGACTTATGTATGAGGCGTTCAGTGGACATTCAGTGGATTCGGATGTCTGTATCACTGTTTTAGTCTGTGGACTTAAATAGTAGACATTTGGAATCGTTTGGAATGAGGCTCACGTGTACAACTGAAGTCATGGGATGAGGAAGTCTTGGCAGATGATACATCATACAGAGACTATCTGTGGCAACGTTTAGAATTAGCAATAGAAACATAATTTGCATTTCTTTGAGCTTCAGGTGGTTTGAAACAAATGTAATGTGTCGCAATATAAAAACTGCAGAATGCTGTTTCATTTAGCTTAAAGTAAAAAGGATATATATGTATATAGTGCTGGGTTGTGTGTAATGCTTTTAAAGTGCTGTAGTGTGGCAATTTCTTGGTTTAAATTCTGTCAGGAAAGAGGAAGACAAACTTAAAATTGAATCAGCATTGCAACAATGGAAAACATGCTTCTGTTATTATTGATTTTCCATCTGTGGAATTCTACAAATATAATTTTGCCCTGAGCGGACAAACATGGACAGAACAACAAACACAAGTATAAGTAGATAAACTTTCACAGATTATGAGGTTTAAATGTCATTTTGGGGCAGTTGTGATTTTAAGATGAGCAGTCAGCAAAATGTGATCCGTTTTTCTACACAATCAAAATTTCTCTGATTTTACTGAAAGCTTGAAGCGCAAACACAGTTGAGAGTTTAGCTTTCAACTCCAATTAGGATGAAACTGAAGGAAAGATTAGGTTGACGTTTTGTGTTTTGTTCATAAATCATTTATCTCTAGGCAAAAAAAGTCAAGATTTCATGTTTTCTATAGTTTAAAAAGTAAACGTTATCTTCCAGTTTTCTCAATTCTGTAGCTTTAGTATTATGTTGCGGATGAATATTAGGAAAATATCATATTACCATAATGTCTGATGAGCAATAGGGCATTTCTCAGCCCACATTTGGTACAAAAGATTATTTTTCCTGTTTCAGCTTTTTTTAAGAAACAGGAAAACTTACTGTCACAACTTTGAACTCATCATTTCCATTAAACTCAGTGGTAAGAAGGATCATTAGTCGACACTTCACTTCGACACAAGTGAACGTTGCATTTCACTTACTCAACTCAGTTGTATGAAAAAAACATTGATGTAACTTGGCTTAGTAAATCCAACCCATCAGCTTTTGATTGTCTTTTTTAATTTTCTTTTTTGCCAAAAGGCTTAATTTCTTGTAAATGCCTTGATTTATTTAACACAATGAAAATGTCTAACAAAGGCATTCATGTTGTGACTACTAGTTGCTCTCACATAAATGTTTTGGGCTTTATTTTTATACAAAACAGCTCCATGTCAAATGTTAAAGTTGTCTCAGTAACACTTTATAGCAATTTTATTGTATTGCTGACGTGCAACTGTCTTCTTGTTGACTACTTGTCATGCAGGCATCAGTAAGAAAGATGTGATAATTCAGCACTTTGATTTTCATTCATTCCTTTTATTAATATGTGATTCATTAACAGAGTGTTTACCCAGTTGAGCAGCCCTCTCAGGTCATAGCACTAATGCTGGAAGAATGATACTGGCTGCACGGGGGTGGCACAAGTGTGTGATATAATCCCTCCATGATATGCTAGAGAACAAAACAGAAAGACGAAAAGCATGCCGGGGGCTGAGGGGGCAACTCACCACAGTGCAGCAGCCCCTGCAGTGGCCACCATGCTGGCTTTATTAGTTTAGCCTCATAAAGCCACTTTCCGTAGAGATTGTGTATATGGAAAGATGGAGAGGAGGTAATGCGTTTTGTTGTCTCTGTGTGTGTATGTGTGTGCATTTGAATAGTGTCTGACTCTTTATACACCCAGTACTTGCTTCAAAACAATCAAAATACTTTAATCAATAATTATGTTGCAAGGCAAACTGAATGGTGTTGGTTAGAGAGTTCTAAAAAAGTAATTCTAGTCATGCATTCATTTATGTTTGGCTGGTACAGTGATTTCTGTAAACATTTGCAGTGCTGTGCAAAAGTCTTGAGTCATTTCAGTTTTGTACATTTTGCTTCAGTTGTGCCAGACATTTTTGTAACATTTTAAAGAGCTCTTGTTGAAAATCCCTGCATGTTTTCTGGAGGTAAGACAATGTAATAGTTTTTTTTGGGGGGGCGGCCTTTGGCTGCTTTTTTATTATTTTCTGTCTAGGTTAGTTTTGAAGGAATCTTTTCTTTGCTAAAACACCTAACTCTGACATAAGAAGCATTTTAGCATCAAAAGGGACCTACATTTGAAGGATGAACCACAGCTTGCTTGACACATTTCTGACAATTTAGCTGAAAACCTAACATTCAGTCGACGATCAACTGAAGGGTGATGCATCTCTCAGGTTTTATCATGTCTTTCATAGATTTCTTTTTCAGTTTCCTAAAGAGACAGCTTTCAGATACTGCTATTCTGATGTCAATAATTGTTTTTGGTCCTGAAACAAACTTGTCTCCATTATGGAAAGTCTTACAGTGCCATTTTTATTTTCATTTTTCTTTCTTAGAAACATCCACCCAGTTTGCATTTAAGGATATAAACAAGCAACTTATATAAATTACAGGACTATTTGGTCTATGAGCTCACACCCAAATACTACTAGAGGTCTGACACCCTGGTGTAGACTACATAATTATGCCATAGTTGTGATTTTTGTGTTAAATTCACAGAAATACTGTGTTTAAGTCAAGTCTGATGATTCTCCAGCACCAACCATCTGATGGAACCCATTTTTTTTCAAACCAATATGCGGGCTCTTGCACAAAGTCCTGGCAAAAATAATAACAGCCTGCAACGAAACAAAACGAATAGCCAAAACATAAATATATCTATTAAGTGCAAGTTCCAAAGTGACACTTCACTAAAACAAGATGACCCACTGAATTCTAACTGTTGCTTTGAAATAATTTGAGATGTCTAAAACCTGGCTGCAGTTTTCAAAGAATGTAGGAAATTACTGCAGTGTGCTTCATATGCATTTGTCTTTGGGGTGGAGACAAGCAGCAAGGTACAATTCTTCAGGCGTGAGCACCAAATAAGAGAAAAGGTGGGGTTGGTGTTGCAAAATTGAACAGCTGCAATAGTAAATAAGGTTTATGTGGCAAGGAGAGAGCAGTTTCTCATTGGTCACCACGGTTACTGTGAATGTTGTCGATCCCTTGGGAAAGAAGAGGAGGAGGAGGCGTCTCTTTCTTCACACTAATACACTCACCTCCACTGCTTTGAGTTGCGCTGCATTCAGTTTTCATCTCAAGCGTTAAACAAACATATCTTTCATAAACAATGTGAAACTGTGGCATTCATTTAGACAAAGGATTTGCTGTGAATGAGTTTGCCAGGCATGGAAAATGCCTTTCATGGGGTACACGATTTGGTTGTTAACCAGGTGACATTAAAAGAAGAAAATGAAAAGGGAGACCTTGATTCAAGTGAGCTTAAAGCAATGAAGCTGACAGTTTCAATGCAGAATTGCTGCCAGGAGAAAAAGAATAGAGAGCCATCAAACTACATTTTTGAGAGGTTGCCAAAGAACTGCCTTTGGACTAGAATCACATTCTTGCTTGAAACCTGAAATACTAATTATTTTTAGTTTGTAGAGGTTTTTTTTTTAAAACATAGTGTGTTTTCAGAAAACACAGATGGAAGGAGTGAACTGTTAAGATCTTGACTTTGTTTTCAATGACACCTTTTTTCAGTTCCTTTTATTTCTAATAATAACCAATTGGAATGCTTAAAACTCTTGTCTGTGCTGTTCTTTATCAGGAAGAAAGAAAACAAGAAAAAAGTTTTACATTTACAACAAACTTGACACTGAAGTTTGTGAAGTTTTCTGTCATCCATTGTATGAAACATTGTTTTGGGAAATCAGAATTGACTGTCAAATCAGTGCAGGGGGAGAGCAGAAGAAGATACCAGCCAGTACAACTCCCTGAGGTAGGAACGAATGCTCCTCTTGTTTCTCTGTTGATCTCTCTCTGGTTGACATGTCCTGTTTTCTTCTCCGGCTCGTTCAAAGGCTAACAGGCTCATTTGAGCCATTTCCACCGGGAGACGGGTATGAGACATTTGAATCGAGTTGCTTGGACCAGACTCATGATGGCATGGCTTCCTGCACATTCAGGCCAATGCTTGATTGCTGTGCAAGGAGTCATTGGAGATTTTTCCCCCGTCCTTTCATATCCATAACAAAAAAGCCATTTTATGAGTGTGTGTTCACCCTAGAAAAAGCACAGAGGCAAATGAAAATGGATAATGAGACACTCTTTTCTAATGAATGGCTTGGAATTTATCATTTTTGCCCATGCAATTATGTATATGCCAAAAAGAAAAATTCTGAGCCATTCATACACATATATATACTGTATATATACTGTATATATATATATATATATATATATATATATATATATATATATACAAGGATTTTCCAGTGTCAGTCTGATTGACCTCCACTAACCTGGAAGTAATGTTTCTTTTCTTTTTTTTTTTTTTTGCTATTTCACTAACATGCAAGGACATGTTTAGCACTCAAGGACTTTAAGCTGCCATGGTTTACGTGGATTAGGACAGCCTTGGTTAAATATTGTATTCCTTTGTATTTACTTTCTCTCATCTTGGAATACAGTTCAAATTCTACTTTAAACTGTTGCTGCAGGAAATATTTATCCCAGATTGTCCTCAGGAGGTTATGTGATGATGCACGTAGATAAGGCATATTGGTAATTCAGTGCAGTCAAATCTTTGATGATATTTCGAATGACATGGAGAACCGGCCAACATTAGTCTATAAGTCTTTTCTGAACTATTTTTTATTAAATTAAAATATAACCTTATTCAGTATTTTTCCAAAATACTGTGTGTATAATAGTAATTTTGCAGTAATTGATTGGTCAACTTGTGTTTAAATAATCCATGGTGTCTTTAAAAAAACAGCATTACATAAAATACATTTTTAATTTATTTGATTTGCCTTGTTGTAATCACTGAGCTTGAGAGCAAATAATGTTGAGGATGTTTTCATAATTAAATCAGTTAGGAGACAAAATCTAAAAACAAAACAAATTTAATGTTCTTTAACAAGCACTTATTCCTGCTTGTACTAAATCAAAACTGCAGCATCATTCTGAACATTTTTGAGACTTTACACAAAGGTCAAGGATTTTATTTAGTTGGCGTTTTACTTAGCTAGTGTCTTCAAGAAAATAAATATTGGCAATTAGGTTGATTTTATTTTTTCGGATAAACATCATTTGTCTTCAATGTTTATTTTGTTTAGCAGAATAAATGAAGAGCCCTCCAACCTGAGATTATAAAATTAGATGCTCTAGTTTTTTCTAACTACATGTTTCTTAAACAATTTTTTCTCTGTGGAAAAAAATACCTTATTAGTTTGGAAATGAACGTTTTTACATCATGAAACAATAATAACATAAAAATGTAAAGTAGAATTTGTTGCTTATTATTAGTGATTGATCGTGCTTCATAGTTAAGATGCCTGAGGATCCAGACTTTAGTTTCATACAGAAATGTTGGAGTAAAACTTAGTTAAACAACTTCAATCGAGAAAAAGAAATCATGATTTACGATATGGTACTGTTGCACTATTGTTGCATTTGTGTTTCTTAAATACTCTAGTCTTCCTGCTAAAAATTACTTGGCATTTGCTTCCACTATTAAAACAGTTTTTGGCCATATAGACAGTAGCTGATCAGTTCGGCCAGGTCAAAAACTCCATTTTTGAGGACAACCCAAGGCCATGTGCAGCAGATAAAGTATTGATTGGTTATAACTTTTCCAGAAATTTCATTCTAAAAATCTGATTCATCACTTTGGATGTAAGTATAAAAAAACAAAACAATGCTCATACTTACACTTACGAATGACTTTCTCTGTCTTTGCTTGATTTTTACAGATATTCTCATGTGAAAATTGTTCTGGTCCCTCCCCACAGAGAGGTCAGAGTGCAGGGTCAGACAAACAGCCACCCCTTGGATAAGATTCAGAATTTTATCGAAGACACTTGAGCACCACAGGTTAGTGGGCTGATTATAGGACAGTTCCTCACCACTATGCCACCCTACTGACTGTAAAGCCTTCAATGACCTTTTGGAATGTCAGATCTCAAACATCATTGGTGTGAGATAAAAGTAAAAAAAGGGACCTCAAATAGAGAAGAGAGAAAAAAAATATTGCCAGAAAATCCATCTGCCATTAAAAAAAGAACCCAAAAAACAAAAACAGAAGCATAAAGCTGAGCTTAAAACTATCATTTCAAAAACCTAATCTGGACATGAATTGATGAACAGTCAATCTGCCAGTTATTTTTCAGTTTGAGAGTCAATATATATTCTGACACTGACAACGATCCAGACACTTGACCTTTTCAGAGGCTTAAATCATGACAGGAGCGGTTGAGAGGGTCTGCGGCGCACACTGTGATGCTAAGAAAATGGGATGAATTATAATTGTGATTTTATCGGCAGGATCAGAAATTAACAGGGGCACTGAGGTGAAAAAAAAAACATTCTTGTAAGCTCGCAAAATAAATGAGACATTAAAAATGAAGGGAAGGAACAAATCCCTGGATAGCAATGGATACCCTCTTTTGTATTTCAGTCCTTTGACAAAACATTCATTAGGTTGTCAAATTTTCACTTGCAAATGTGCCAATTGGGTAATTTGTGGTGATTTGTAGAAGCATAACATGGTTCTCACCACTGCATCTCAGGAAAAAGAATAATAATAAAGCTTTTCTGATCAGAAAATACCAGAGCAACCTCATTTGAAGACTGAAGCTATTGTTCGATTTTTTTTTTGTGTGTGTGTGTATGCGAGAGTGATTATGAATTCATGGGAATTATGGGAAATCTTTGGCATGGCACTGTGAGCATTTAATTAGCACTGTGCCATATAAATAAAAGCTACAGATACGACACATTAAGTAGGTTTATTTTCTGCAAGGGAAGCATCTCCAAGACGTATAAATAGAAACCAACAGAAATTAACAAGTTTTAAAAGAAACTTTATTTATTATCCCCTTAATATCATAATTCCACTAAAACTTTGTGCAATCACCATAAATTTTCACGGTTTACACAATTTATCCCAGAAATGGTGTGAACGCGTCTTAGACAGGTCAGCTCAGTGTGGGAGGGGAAACGAACGCCCTCTTAAATCAACAAAAAGCCTTGAGAAGAATAGTGATGATTTATAATCAAGATCTAGGCAAACTGGGACAATATACTCATCTCTTTATTTTACTTAGACACGCACACACAGAGCTATTACATTCACGACAGCCAGATTTACATCGATGCGCTTTGATTATTTCCATTTTAAAAAAAAATCTTTTGTTGTGGTTCTTTCAAAGGAAGGTACATCAACATAAGGATAATCTACCCACATCCTAATTGCATTATCTGCAAGTGGGGATGTACCTAACGACTATTTTGATAGTCGACTAATCTATGAGTTATTTATTTATTTATTTATTTATTTTGATTAGTTGATTAGTCTTGGTTATTTCTGTCACACCCTCAATCTATGCTTCCTGTGGGCACCCCACCTGTTCCAGCTCTAGTGCACATCACATCTCACCTGTGAATGTTACTCTGTTGTTCAGTTTTTCTACCTCAACATAAAAAGTTCCCATAGCAAATTAAAATAATGACTCATAAAACCTCAATTAAAAAGCTTAATAGCGCAATCAGATGCCTTTTAACATGAATACAATTAATACAACATTTATAGAATCTGTATTGAATCTTTTGAAAAAAAATGCAACCACATACATTACAAGAAACTCTGCCCACAGCAGTTCATGGATTGCATTGTGGTTACAAATGAACATTTTGACTAATTGTTGCAGCACTGTCTGCTGTATGTTTATTGCAATGAGTGGCTTCCTGTCCCTCACAAAGCACTTCCATAAATAAATAAACAAATGAATAACCACAATTTAATAAGCCCAAACTACATCTTCCTTTTAGAACATGTTGAAATCCGCTGAAAGATACTGGTGCAGCGTAGATAAGGAAGAACACACATCCACCCTCACACACTCACAAAACACTCATGAGTATCAAGACAAATGCAGGTAAATACCTGATATGACAGATCCAATTCAACTTGTGCAACAGAAACTGGAACGGATAGGTGCAGGCCCAAACAAAATATTAATAAAGAGTTGTGGTTCTGAGATGTGACGAGAGCCCTGGCATTACGCTCATCTGTCTTTCACTTTGCTTTCCCTCCCAGCCTTGATATGTCCCATCAATCAACAGGTTACGTGTCAAGTGAGAACAATTCAGAGCAAAGTCGAGCTCTCTCACTGCCCGTTTTACAATTTGGCAAATGAATGGGTCTCTAATGCTGATGAATATGTATTGATAGAGTCGAGTCAGTGTGCAACAGGAGGCAGACGACCTCACTTGCTTCTGTGCAGTAGACACATTTTTTATATGCAAGAGAAATCTTACACACCACGTGGTAATTTAGACACAAAACCTCTGAGTTTTAACAACATCCAAACAAAAAAATACTTTAGTTTTAATCTTGACATTTTAAAGAATTGTTTCCTTTTCTTTTATTTTCTTATTATCCACCAATAGGATGCTCAGAATCAGTGTTCTTCGTATACATTGTGTAAAAGTCAAAGCAATACAAGTAGGCTGTCACTGAGCTCATTAGTAACTTTGCCCTAAAGCAACAACATATAGGCACTGTTTTGCTTAAGGGATTAAATTAATGTTGAAGTTATTCAAATTAGCAAGACAAATTTGTTTACGTCTTTGCTTGGTCGTCACTTTTTAATTATGTTTTAATGTTAATAATTAGTGCAAGTAGAGTCAGCTAAATCTGATTAGATTTTTTCTTGAACAAGTTTGTTTTAATATGTTTTATTGTTAAGAGTAATTCAACAACAAAGAGTCACTTTACTAATTGTAGTAAAGAAAAAGAGAGAAATATAACCATAATTTATCCTCATGATTTATTTTCTATTGTGCTACTTTATAATAAAATGTGTTTCCTTCATCTTATTTAAAGCAATTTAGCGGATAGAATTCGGACACGATGACTCAATAAATCTGAAACCAAAAACCGTGCCTATTTGACATACATTTCTAGTTTTGAAACTCTGATTGTTCACCATGTATACATTGTGGGATGAGATTACTATATATTTAAACGGTAAATTTCACTACACAGTAAGCCAAAGGTTTGCGTGAAGCATCGCTTCATAAAGAACAACCCCAGTATTTCTCTAATTGCTGTAATGAGGCTATGCTAAGCCATAACTCAATAACAACTTCATGAGTGTTTTAATTAATTTTCTTTTGAAATAAAATTCATGACATCTGTTCCCATATTGTCTGTAATATGTTTTCCAATACAGCAGCTTTGAAATTGCCCATTCGAACCTGATTTTTGTTTAAACAGTATTAGCATAATACCTCTAGCTGTAATTGTAGTACTAGGCACTTCAATCAACCAAGTACTAATATGGTGTCTGAATAACTAAAACATGACCATCCCCAGCATTCTGCTGAGCATATGAATTATTGTTCTGTTTGCACATCAAGTGCTGACAAACATCAATACTTTATTACCTGGAGAATCATTCACAATCCGTTTTTATGGTGCTTATGCTTTCTGATTAAGCTAAAAGCTGCTGTCAGAAACATCCTCAGATGAAGCCTTTCATCATATATCTTTGCAAACTGATCTTGTAAAACACACTGCCATCTTCCATTTGAAAATCACATCCTGTTGTATTCCCTGCTCAGCCACTGTTTATGTGGCAATCAATCATAAACGTTTCCAACCGTAGCATATATGTGCTTCTAATGATAGTGACTGATTATTGTACAAACAGATGTACATTATGTTCCAATCTTTTTGAACTCTCTGTTTCTGTCAGCAGCACTCAACTCTCATTTCCCTCATTTAGGAACTCATACACTGGAATAGTCAGAAAAAAAGTCACTGGATGTTGGCACTCTTATTTTCACACTGTTGTACAGTCTTGTTCCTCACATCATTTTACAAAATTTCTAAATCAGCAGTCAGTTGTGTTCTAACCTAACAGCATATTCACAATTTCTCCCATCAGCCCATCTCATTATCCATTGGTTCAGCCACACAATAGACATCATGAGTAAAAAAAAAGGATGCAGAGTACTTTACTGTGATATGATAGCATTTTTTTTACTTTGTTGTGACAAGATGGTGGCAAGTGCAGAGAATACTGTGAACATTGAGGCAAGCGATGTGCATACTGCAGTTTGGTTCACTGGTGACTTAAAAATCTCAGCTTTCTAGTAAGTAATGATCAGTGACAAGGGTAGGCTCCTTGGCAACCTTTTATAGAGTGGTTTGAAACAATCAAGGCATAGACTAAATCATTTAGATTTATTTTATTGTTGTGATGATTTTGTTTGCCATCTTTACTGAACTGACTGAAAATTATAGCTTCTAAGTTCAGGGTCAGTGTTTTTCTGCCGTTGTAATTTTGACATGTTACAAATTAGCTCAGAAGGAAACTAAATTAAAGGCATTATTTTGTACCGTAAAATAAAATTGAGCCAGTTACTTATTGTTGACCCCTTGGACTTCAGCCCTGCCTGCTGCTTCAAACTGTTTTGCAATCGTTTCTGATGGAGCGTTTCAAACACTGCTTCTGATATACTGCGGCCCAACTCTTATTGAATCAGACTTGGAATTCCAATTATTTTGAGAATGCCTATAGATTCTGGTCAGCCACATTTCAAATGCTGGAATTAAAACAAATGAACCCTGCTAGTAATGAAGTCTTCTGTCAACCAACACATGCTCAGTGATGGTTGTTTACATCCCACACGTACACTTCGGATACCCCTTCCTCCTCTTCTGTAAATTCATCAAAATATCCCATGCATGGTTCAGTGACAGTTTAAATAACTTTGTCCTCAATCGCCCCCCCAGTGTTAAAACTTTCCATATCTCTGTTACATAATAGACACACAACATATTATTCACTTTAATTAATCACACATTCCAATCAGATTTATCCATCCATCCATCCATCCATCCATTATCTCCCGCTTAATCCGAGTCGGGTCGCGGGGGCAGCAGCTTGAGCAGGGAAGCCCA
>JAVKLF010000161.1:12870524-12885174 GCA_034783495.1 Millerichthys robustus | reverse complement strand
CCATGCTGTGCGTCGAGGTGAGCCCAACTATATCTAGTTGGTACCTCTCAACCTCACACACAAGCTCAGGCTCCTTCAGATTTATTTCCTCCAAAATGTAATGATTAAAAAAATCTTATGACTAATCAAAAAATATAGTTATTTTGCTTTAAAAAAACCTGTTGTTTTTTTACATGTTGAATTTGTCAATTAAAAAGAAAATTATCCAAGACAAACTTTCAAGTGGCTCAAAAAACTAATAAAAGAGGCAGGAAAGCTATATATATATATATATATATATATATATATATATATATAAACGCATTCAGTTAAATTTAAAAAAAATATCATAAACAACAATCAAATTCCAAGTCCTTGAAATGCCTCACATTTAGTCCTTCTTCTCCTATTTGAAAGCTTTGAAAAATACTTAAAAATAATTAAAAGTTTACCTAACCCTCGCTCTGTTTGTTTTGTTGTTGGTAAATTTTCCAATTTATTTTTCGAGGAAGTATTACTCCTTGCAGACCGATGAATTATTGTAGCTGATCACAGTATGAAGAAGGCTGCAGATGTTTAGGACAACTATGGATGCTTTGTAATCCCACAGGTCGCAAGGAAGTATAACACAAAATAGGGCAGGAGCCAGGTGAACAGTAAGACCGAGAATCAAAGCTGTAAAACTCTTATTTAAATATCCCGTTGGTAAAGTAGCCTGGCCAACAAAGGTGCACCAATAGTTTACCTTTAGTCTAGCCCCATGACACTAAACAGATAAAATCTCTCAATGATGCACGTAGTTCTTCTGAGAATGCTGTTATTTTCTATGCAAAGCTTGAAATACAGTACATTAACAGATTTATTTTTGGTCAAGTAAAATGTATAACTTTGAGCATCTCTTGGTGTACACATATGTTGTTGTTTCTTCACATCCCCCAAGTCTGAACATACTTTATGTCGGTGTGCCGTTGTGTAACAAGATGCAGCGTAGGTGACAGTGAAGGATCAAGTCTAATCATTTTAATTCTATCTGGAAATGCTTGGACCGTCTTTTCAGCATGAGCAGAGCTTTTGATGGCCATTTAATTTGTCACTGTTTCTGTATGCTCAGCCAATTTTTATTAGGTTGAGGCTGTGTCCGCCTGGCCGACATGCATACTAACACCCATTTCTTGTTGGCCATCATGTCCAAAACATAAGCATCTAGTTTGTATTCCCTCCTTCCGTTTCAGTGTCTGCTTTGCCTGCTCATTTATTCAACCATGACAGATCAAATCCCTTGCTTTTTGCCCATGTTTTCCACTTAACTTTAATGATGTGGATTAATAATTTGCATGTCTGAGATCAAGAGATAAGGAAGAACTGGCAAAAAAAACACATGACCCAGCTCTAAAATGCTTTACTGTTGTCAGTCACCAAGGCAACCTTTTGTTCCCCGCTCTTTTATTTAGTCTCTCTGGCTGCTGTTGTCTGACAGAATACGGAGTACTCCTTTAACCATGTATAAAGTACACCATTCAGAGTATTCCTTTAGTAGATTTAAGGTCATTTTCATGTCTCTTCAAGGAAACTGTGCTTCTCAAATGAGAATAAAGAACCATTAAGATTGCATGTACGCAGTTCGGATGAATGTGTCCCTTCTGTTTAATTCTGTGAGTGAGATCATTTAATAGTTATATAACTCCAGGATAACTTTTGCTGGTACAGATAACCACGAGAAAGTATAAATGAGAATAAATTACATTGGTCGAACCACGTCAAGCTAGGGATCAAGGTAAAAACTATAGATTTATACACGTTTAAGTTTTAATCTGTGCCCTATTGAAGCAAAATCTGTGGTGTGTTGTATCTGAAATCTCTGCATTTAGAAGCAGTTTCTACACATTCTTGTTAATCCACTTTGTGACTGCATGAACTTTGGTGTGTAACTGTCACAATATACGGAAAAAAATATCATTCGATCGCCATGGAAAGCTGGTTCCTCTGTGTTAGTGTTTTTTTTTTTTTTTTGTCTTTTAGCAACGAAAATCTCATGATCCACTGATATTTTTAAAACTTTCAGAAAGGAATCATGTGATAAACAATTATAACTTGTCAACTTTTGGAGTCGAATCAACCTAATTCAAGATCCTCATGTGATTCTCATCAAAATGTGAATAGAAAATGATTTCATGAATCAAATCCAGACAGATTGTTTTTCTGAAACATCACAGGAATTTTAACAAACTCTGACTAAATATCAACCTTACCAATGAAGTAAAAATATTTTTTAATTTAAGGACACAGAGATGGGAGCCTACGCCCACTGATCTCATATGTTCAGATTTACGCACTGTATTCCAGAGAGAAATAAGTCGGAGATTTTCTAATTTTATTCATAATTACAGAACATTATCTACACACTGTCGAGCATCCAGCGCAGTGCATTTTGTACAAGGGGCTAAACATAAATAGCCCTAGAACTCTGCTTACTAAAAGGTAAGGTAACTTTTTCCAGGAAAACAAAATGCCTGCATAATCTTCTACTTTGGCTTACTGTTTATTGTGTGCCGTGGGCATGCTATTAGGCAAATATCATCTGCTCCTGGTGCCCTCTCCTCTGAGCACAGAGCATTGCAGCAGGCAAGGCCACAGGCCAAGCAAATATTGTCCATCTAACACATTCATACAAACTATAATATGAATAAATTCTGAATGAGCACAGCTGAGCTGCCTGGCATATAAATTTCATGAGTGGTTCTCGCAGGTACAGACGTACAGGGAGAGAAGTGCGGCATTCACGACACATAAAGCGATGCCTCTAGAACTTGAATGATTAAAGTTGAGTCCTCTCAAATCTCAGCTGTGCTGTCTTAAGAAAAATGCAAAGTCTTCCCTTGAAAAATGCATAACTGTGAAAACACTTTGAAGACATTTGCCAAAATTAGTGGCATAAAATAGTGAATACACATCAGGAACAAATGCATGAATAAATCTTAAGACATATTCACAGAAAAGTGACCCTGCTCCATTCTTTTGTATTATATAGGTGAGAAGATAAAGAATTAAATCTTTCTCACTTTTTCTGCTTCAGTGGTTCAAGATAACCACTGTGAAAACCAATGCTTTTTTGAAATCACCCCGGTGGCCCTGTAAGACTACCAATAGGCCTACTGGGGAGTCCCTTGATGTAAACGCTCACAGACAGATTGAATACAGTCAGGCTTCACTGTTCTTGGTAAGCTTGGACCATGCAGTTCCCAACTGTGGTAATGCTGAGCAGTAAAATGCTTATCCACCATTGACTGGTTAATTTACCGATTCTTTTAAAGAAGACCTGTGTTTTCATGGTTGGTTTGTATAGTCAACTAGCAGTTTGCATTCATGTTTTTATTTAAGGGACTAGTCCACACTCTCAGTGGTTTACAGTGAGATACATACATATACGTTGTGCTCAATTGAATGTGAAGACCTTATTTTTTATTATTTACAGTATGAACAAAACAACACAAATAATCCACATCATAGTGTGACAATGCCTGATGACACTGTGTGGAAAGTGAGCCCACTAAAGCTTAAAACATGTGTGTTAGTCCTGCCTGCCAGAGGGTAATGAATGCAGTTTGCCGTACAAAGTGTGAAGCCCTGTGAGACAAACTTTTTAAAATGTGACAAAAAAATTTGTAAAAAGAAATTCACTTGATTTGATTTGATTTTTGTATTTTGTTTACTCCGTGTCCACTGTATTGTATTGAGCGTTTCACACCTGTGCTTTTCAGTTTAACAATGTGTTTTAAGATTTTATTTTATTTTTTTGCCTTTGGGTTTTTTCCATTCAGTGCAGTTTATTTGAACAAAGCAAAAGACAAAAGAGAAACACATGGTCAAAAACAAAACAGATCAAAATTTGCAGCAGCCAAACACATTAATCGAACAACTAGGACAAAAGAAGTTAAGGCTTTAGATACGAAGATTAAAGAATTAATTTAGTTTAATGACCAAGGTGGTTGTACAGTAAGGTGTCCCACTTTTCACCTAAATATTCCTGAGCATATCTATTTTTTAAGACTCAAAGACTCGCAATCTCAAGACCACAACAATATTTAATTCTAAAAGTGTGCAAGTCCTCAAAGGTACAATTTGTATGTGTATTTATGTAAACTATGTGCCATAAATATAACTTCCGAAAACAATTATACAATTTCATTTAGAAATGAAAAAGCTGTCATGGCAGCTTATAACATTTATATTGTGAGTTGTGACAAAACCGTGTTGTTGATGTGACTGCTCCCTTCTGCAGGTGTTGCCATGGCGATCAAACTTTCCCAAAAAAATCAATTGTTTTACACTGGATGTCCGCCCTGATACAAACCTGCAGCCTTAGGATCATGAGATCACAATATTGACCACCGCAAATTTATCACAACCCCTCTGTCCCACTCCTCCGAGGGACAACACACAACGTTTGGATTTGTTATATATGCCTTTGACATTTAAAATTTAAATATTTAGTATGGCTTTTAACTTAGATGCTTGTGTTTTTGTATATCCTTTGGTATCAATTTAAAAATGTTTACCTGTGCAATCACTTCTTAACTGTGATCTAGCAAATCTATAAACAAATGCATAATATGCTGTAGCTCTACATCAAGCTTTTTCTGTGATATAAGAAATATTGTTGAGAATGATGCAAGGATTCATGTTTGATTTTAGAAATGAAACTCAAAATGACTGGACATGCACAGAAGTCAGATGTGTTTTCTCCTTGAATAACTGAAATGTAATCTAATGACCTCAGTAAAAATAGTTCATGTAAAATAAAACATTTTCATTACAATCTCTTAAAATTTGAGTACACAGTGCAAGTTCAAAGTGATATTTCAGGTATTTAGAAGTAGGGTTCTGGAAGTAGAAATGTTATGAACAGTTTTGCGGAAATAACATTCATGTAATGTGAAATTTAGAGCAGTGCAAAGTTTTATACAAAAAACAGATAAAGGAACCACAAAACTCTGATGAGCTCATGGCTATTCAAATGAAGGGACTATTTCAAAGTTTTACAGATTAAAATGTTTGTTTCAGGTCACATGTATGAGTCAAAAAAGAAATGAAATAAAATAAATGAGGTAAAAACATCACTGTAAATAATAAAACTTTTTAAATAATTAAACTCTACATTGTTAAAAAGAGAGGTTTGAGCTTGACTTGTTTACTGTATTTACAAAATGTCAAAGCTTAACACTGAGCAATTAAAATCAGCGACTAAATTATGTGGGCAATGTATTATTTACAAAGCAAAAAATTAAATAATACATCTGTGCACTGAGATGTTTAACAATCAGACTAGTTTACACTAGTGCAAAAATGTATTAAGGTACAAAGCTATAAAACCTGTAGGTTGCAGGTATTTCAAGCAATAATAAAGCATTTAGTTTTGTAAGCCAAGAAAGATATGAGTTGCTCATGGAGAAGGGGCACATGCAAAGCTTCATTTTGCAAATCGATAGCAGGCCATTGGCCCTAACAAATTGTGTGTTTTTGGAGCCACACAGGGAGTATGAACTTTTCATCTTTAATCAGAAAAATAGTTTTGATTTGAGCTGTGTGGGCTACTGAGGCTGAGCTGGTTTGGGTCTGCCGGCACTGAATAAACATCTTTCTTTAGTTAGGTTGTTTGATTCAAGGTGGTGGTGCGACTGCTGTGGGATGACACTTAATCTGGGCTTGAGGCAGTGAAACTTTTTTTTGAGAAGCATTTATTATAAGGAAATATAAAGAAGTATTCTAATACATACATATGCTCTAATTTATTTGTCTTTTTTTAAAGCTATAAAAGTGTGCAGCATTGCATTTTCTACTGATAAAGAAGACAATACATGCAGTGAAATACTGTATATAAGCTGCATTAATAAAAGCTGAATAGAGAAATAGAAATATTGGTTAAAACAAATATTCAGACAAAATATAACAACCTCCTCAACATCCTCTCTAGCTTCCAAAGAATGAAAAATAACTTTTTATTTCCCTTCTCTTCTCTCATTTTGATAAAATCAGACATTTTCAACCTATGCATTACATTCTGTTTAACCTTTATGACACTGTGTTTTCACCTTCACCTCACACACACTTTTAAACACGTGAGTTGAATAGGAAGTGACATTTTCTAGCAAGCTTTGTTGCCCATCAGTCATTGTTAGTGTTTGTGTCATGAAATGAAAACCCTCACAGCACTGAGGGAGTCCACGCTGGAGTAAGGAACGGGGCCATTTAAGTGTTGGGAGTAGGCTTATACAAGAAAGTTAAACAGGATTTATTGCTTTTAAGAGCTGACATGTCACATGTTCACCTGATTAAGCCTGAAGCTAGGAATAGTCATCAAATATCAAACCTGTCTCATGACATTAAAAAGAAGCCTTACCATGAGAAGCATTACAGTCTGTGGGGTGGTCGGTTGCTCACTCATGCCAGAGATCAAGAACAACATCTTGACCGTATGCAGTCAAAGCTGAAATAATGTGGATTTAGGAGTTTTTTCTATGGTAAATGAAACAATAAGGTTTCCCTAAATGCAAAGGTATGTTCAGAAAAAAAAGGAAAATAAAAACTCAAAGCTTTTCAAAAAGTTATGAAACAGGAAGTCCTTTTATAAATAGCAGTAAAGCAAAAACAACAAGAACTCAAATACAGAACCTTGAGCACTAATTTTATAATAAAAGTCGAGGATGACTTGAAGCCTTCATTTTGTCTAGTTCTATTCAGTTCAGCAATTCATTTATACATCATTTAGCAGTTTTATGACTACAGCATAAACACCTTTAAGAGTTTACATTAACAAGAAAAAGCAGTTTTTTTTATTTTTTTTTAGTTTTGCTCTATCTTTTAGTTAAATGTGATCTTTTAGTATTTTTTCTGTATGTCTTTTTGTTTTTCTAACAACATTCTAAGGAGACTGAATTCATTTTGCTTTATTTTCAATGTGTTTTATTTAACTTCATTTAACTTCAACGAGTTGGTCTGTGGCTCCAGAGACCTAAACAAAATGGCCCCGGATCACATGTTCTTACAATGTTTACTGAAAACCTGATCACCCCTGAATACAAACAGATGGTTAGATACATTTCTACATAAATCAAATAAAAAAATGTCATTGCTGAGCAATATTATAGGAAGAAGAGCATGCAAAAACACATTTTCAGTTGTGACTTGAGCTCTTAGCATAAAATCAAATTGATTGTGTGATCAAATAAATATATTTGTTTATAATTTCGACTTTAGTGTTTTTTTGTTGTTGTTGTTGTTTTTATAGTGTACACCATCTTTTAGGCCAAAACACCTGTCTGATTTGTCATTTATGTATTAGTTGTTCAATTTAACATCGGTCTAATTCACCGTCATCTTTCACGTCTTTAATCAGCACCAGCTGTCCTTAGAGAATCAGTGACTCCCTGTGGCCTGTGCTTGAAAGGAGAAGGCTTGTTAAAAGGTCTAAATATTTCATGCCTTTCTCGCATTTCTTGAATTCTGTCACTCTTCTGTGTTGTTTTAAAAAAATCAGAAGATGAGCCATATTTGCTTCGCCTAATTAGTGCTTATCACCAATGTAGATAGATTGCATAGTCCCCTTTATTAAAGCATAACAACTCTCTGACCTCTCAAAGATTTCTCACTTCTCTCCTCTTCATTAGCATAAACAGAAGGCATTTGTCAGCAAATGGTGGTAGGCTAATATTGGCATTTAATTGTGAGCAAATGGAGCAGCATAATTGCTCTGAAAAGTCTCTGTGTTGAAGTTGTTCCTTCTCTGAGATTTACTCCCACCTTCTCGAATGTGTACAGGTGTGTTTACCAGAAGAGGCTTATCCCCTCAGATTTGAAGCTACAGATGGGATGAGTTCTGTTTCCACAGAAACCATGAGGAGTATACATGTGGCTGAGACTTTCAACATATAAATAAAGAACATAGATTTTTTTTTTCATCATTATAACTTTGGTGTTAGTGCTGTGACCAGAACAAGAATAGAAGAAAGAAAATCTTTTCTTCTAAATGTAGACATTCTCAAATTCAACTTACAAATGAAATTTTCCCCTCAAGCAGACAAGTACAATTTCTATCCGTGGTGATAGCTTCGTTTTGTTGGATAGGTCCCGTTATCGAAAATTAATGAACAGTCCTCAGCTCACCACGGTGGTATATTCACTCAGGCCATGTTATAATGTAGAATATGTTCTACAATTCATGCATATGCATATTTGTAATTACTGTAATGAAAATGAAGATAATAGTTCAATCTGGAATGAAGATAGTCTTCAGATCCCTGCTGGACACAGATTCTATCATCATTATGAAACCCTGCCACAGTCAGATTAAGGCCATGTGGGAACTATGGATTTGGTGAGACAGAGAAAATAAGAATGGAAAAATGAGAAAGGTGTAAAAAGATGAGCTGAATCATTGACATTATTGTTAAATACATACAATCACAACTGCAAAAACAATCGCCTAAAATCTGCTAGAATATTATTGGTTGAATAACCCTCCATTCGTTCAGAATTCACTTTCATTGCAGGTGTACTAGTGCATAAAGTCCTCCATCGCTGAGGCCTGACAGCCTCAGATGCCAAAAATCCATCTTCCAATGCAATTTAGCACAGAGGGAGCTGGGAAGATGGGGAAATTATACAGGACTTGAGTCAGTTTTAAGGTAGCGGTGGAGGCCCAGAGACACATTTGAAGTGATGACAGGTTGCAAGAATTTGACAAGTCAAAAGTTAGTGACTCTAAAAATACAATTTCAGTCACTTTCTTGAGACCCTTGTGACAAGGCGAAGTATTGGTGTGCTGTTGCACACCCTCATTTTGTTTTCATAGACTCAAGATAGCCAGCCCTCTGACCAACTTTCCTCTGCATTTTTTCTCATTTCTCACTTCATCTGAGGAAAATGGCAGAGATAAATTTATGCCAATTGTTGGAAATTGACTCTGTGAAATGTGAACCTACAGTGTGATATTGTCAGTGGAGAGATTTAAAAAATAAATATATATGAGTCTGAATGTGCCTTTACAATCACATTCATGTTAATTCTATTTAAAGGCGAGTTAAGGCTTGTTGAAGTTTTTATTAAACAATAAAAAAGACTAGAGTTTTGATTAAGTTTTGTCAATAAGAGGTTCATGCCTGCAGTTATGGGAAAATTAAAACATGGGTTTGTGAAAAGGTGAAAACAAAACCAAAGTTTCCAGGAACTTGTCCAATCAGTCATATGGACAAGATGCCACTGTGCACTTTCCAAAGGAAAAAGAAAGTTAAACAGTCATTACCCATGGTTTTATTTCAAACGAAACTCTTGCTGCCAACGCTCCTTCCTAGAAAAGTCCAGTGAGTACAATACGGTAAATGAGCGCAGCACTGTGCATTCAATTGACCACGGGGCAGGTAACTGATAAAACATTGTGTCGTTTCTATGTTTCTCTTGGGGTAATAACTCAACATGTACTCTATATAAAGTCAAAAGGAAAAGTGATATTCTATATATCTTAAAAATAATTAGTTTAGACAGGACAAATAAAAAAAAGAGAAGACAATTAAATGAGAACTAATGAGTACGTGTTAGGACAGATAAGATAAGAAACGAGCAGGCTCACATGAACTTATATATGTAAATGTGTGTGCGTAAACGATAGAAACAACCTACAGTTACATTTATAGATCAGTTGAAAATGGAGGACCCAAATCAAGAGACAGACTCAAAGGTAGGTCAGAAAAAAAGATAGAAAAGTAAGAAAGAGTGAGATACATGACTTGGGTAGAACTAATGGAGGTGGTGGCAAACAAAACTAATGGCTCCTGCAGAGTCTAGGCATGTTGAATCTAAAGTAAAGTTCAACTAAGAACAATTCTACTAAAAGAAAAAGACAAATGAAAGTCTGACACACATTTCGATTACAAAGAGAGACGACAAAAACAACAACAGAACAATGCAGGAAAAAACACTGATAAGTAAAAGTACTGACAACAAACAATGAAGGAAAACTGGGCTATGAATACAAAAAATAATTGGAAAACATCAAACAAGTGAAACCAATAAGTGTTAAAGTGACAATAAACAAATGTGAGAAAAATAGAGATTTGAAAACGATTGAGAAATTGACAGACAAAACATCTAATACTATGTAAGATTACATATATCTTTATGTATAACAGAAATAAAAGTTATAAACAAAACTTCAAACTGTCAAAATTAGCACCTCTTCACTCTAGAACGTTAAGTTCAGATGTTAAATGAGTGAGTGTTAATTATGATTTTCCCACCATCAGGTTGAGAAGTAGACCCTAATCTTGTGTTTCCTGTGTATGCCCATTTTTGTCATTTAAATTCTGATGTATTAAAGTGAAAAAGGATGTTTAGTAGAATTTGTAGAAGTGATATTTCTTCCTAATTGTGACAAAATAGCATGTCCTCTTCATCCTTTTGAGCCCTTATGAACTTGTACGGTCTAACACTAAATCCCAAAGGATCCAGTGAGAAGGTGTCAGGGTGGAGACGGGTGCTTTGCTGCTGAATATGTGCTTTACTGAATTTACTTTACCTAATGTCAAGTTTCTTTAATGTGCTTGCCATTTTTTTACAACAGCTTCAAATGGATTCTGTCCTGTTTAAACAAGATCGAAAAAGATGTAAAATGTAAAGTCAAGCGCTTGATGCAAAATTTCAGTACAAAGCAAAAGCAATCTGGAAGCATGAAAACTGAGTGGAACAATGACATATAGCCAATGGCGATAAGAAGCATACAGAAACTGAATCCAAATGTAAAACAAAAACATAAATCAAAACAAAATCCTAGTCTAAAATGAATGTGCTTCTCCTGTTGGTGTGCATTCCTGGAACCAGCCTCACCTGAATTGTTATGAGTTTAGGTCAATTTAAAAAAACAGGAGTTTAAAAAAACAACAACAACAAGATGATTAAAAACAACTAAACATGAAAACCCACTCCCAACCTTTCTTAATCTATTTCCATTCATAAAAATCATCATATCACAGAACTAATGCAACAAAAATCACTACATAACAACAAACATGTACAGTGTTTAAGAATTGTGACATGATTTAACCTGTGGCTTTTTGCTGATACGTGGACCTTGTCTAGTAAAGGTTTGACAAGGTTTAACTGGAAAACATACATTTCACCAGACTCCTGTAGCCTACATGAATAAATCCCAAATAGGAGTAAGCCTTCATATTTCAGTGTTTTATTTAAAAAGTCACCATATAATGTTCAATCATGATCTTTGTAGTGCATGGTTTGGTCCACAATGTGGTTTCCCCAGCAGCCCACAAACAGCTTTCAGTAGGAAAGTCTTTCCACAAAGATGCCAGAGGTGACTAAGCAGCAGTAACTGAGTTGCAAAGGTTTGAATAAAAACAAGCATACGTCAGACATAGTTCTTTCATTTCACCACTCAGTGGTAATAGATTACCATTTTCTTCAGGCTTAATTCATAGCTGATATTGTGAAGACCCATTTCCCATCATTTGCATCTGTTTCATAGGAAGCAGTAGGGGTTACCTAATAATTTAAATTCTACTTCTTCCATCTCTAAAGATACCATAAAACGTGTTTACTTAACTCACAAGAGAATTAGTGCAAAACAGAGCCACACAGCCATCATTTCAGATGACAGCGAGAAGAGAAGAATACAACTGAACTTGATATATCAGCAGTGCCACCTCTTTGTAGATCAGTTAATCACAAAACACTGAAAACAAATTGATTACTCTCAATGGACATCAACATTCATTTCAATGGATGCTCATTTTAGCACAAAATACAAGTTATCCCTCCTGGGGGGGGGGGCTTTGCACATCAAGCCAAGTATAATGTGGTAAAGTGCTTATGTCCCTCAGAGGAACACATGACCTAAACTGTCAGATGCCAAAATCCCAAAGGCTTGATTGACAGTCGTGTTAAACTGCCTGTTTGAACTCATTAGCAAATTAAGGTCTTGCTGCTTAGTTGACTACCAGTCAATGTGCATCCATGGTTTATTCTTGATGCTTTTTTTTCCCAATTTGAACACCCTCGTTTGATTGTAAAAATGGTATAAAAGTACATTCTAAATAAAGAGGATCTATAAAACACAATTAACATCCAATTCAACAGCAGAAAAGTGTCATAAACTGAATCTTCAGAATAACCCTAATTATATATGTGAATTGCGATATGCAGTTATCATGCATAAAGGGGTTCGTCCTTGCCCACACAAACTTACACCCACAAGCACACACACATACTAATAAATCACATAAGTCACAAGTCAGCACTGATTCTTCCTTCGCAGCAGCTGTAATGCCAGTCTCAATCATAGCACATTGCTGAAAGCTCAGCATCAGTCATGTCCACCCACTCCTATTCTAACATCTGTCACATCAAACAATCAGGCTGAACTTTAGGGTTCAAAAAAATTCTTCCACTAAAAAGAAGAACAGAACAACAAATGACACATAAACATGTGTTTGTGTCAAGTCTGTAATTTGGTGAAGAAAAGTTAAATCCAGAGATGAGGTGCAAAAACTACTGATGCAAGCTCACCGCGCTGTGTGGACAATAAAGTACCTTGATCCGGCACGGATTGCACAAATTCTTTGCTTTCCAAATATGAATGCACGCTTTCATTCCTTTTTTTAAGTAGCAAGTGTCACCCTAATGCATTTCTGTTAAAAGTGATTGGCGTATGGTGTTATCATTTCTCAGTGGCATTCTAAAGAGGGCTGGTGGCAGCCTCGATGCACTCTTCATTTTTAACAAACATGGACAGCACATGGCTGCAAGCTGTCGCCTTGTTGGTTTCTATCTGACAATGATGCATTTCTTGTGCAACTAAAGATATTTAGTCAATATCTATTCACTATAGACTGTGTATGGTTATTTTAGTTTGTTCCTTATACTATACTATAACTTATCTGGTGTCTTGAATGTGCTACAATCAAACATTGTCCTTGTGCTTTCTGCTGTATAAAAAATAGTCTTATGTTAGTGATAAAACTGAGGAGGATGCAAAGAAAATGAGTTACAAGAACATGCCCTTTAGCATAATGAGACAATGACAATAAAATTCCACGCTGACACACTTTTTCACCCAGGTTGTAAATAATTAAGATGAAGAGGGCAAGCAGTCAAGAGAATGTCATGTCTCATTTGATTGCACGGAGCGACAATGACGACACTGACGCATAACTTGCAGGACACTATCAAAGGGCTTATCTACATCTCTCGTTTCACTCTGATGCTGAGGAGCCGGTGAATATCAGTTATGAGAGTAATTCGCTGAGTTGAGATTTTAGTTTGTTGTTTTCTGTAATTCACATTATGCTATATGAAATGGTTCTTAATCTGTTTCAATCGGAAAACCCAGGAAGAAGCTAGAAATAGTTTCAACAATGACGAGTTTAATATGCTTGTCTTGTATGTATTGACAGTTTAGACAAACAATTATCATTATCATATCAGAAAATGTTTTGTTTATTATCATCTTTGGAGAATTTAATAAAACACCAACAATCTGTGTCTGAGTGACTTTGGGAGGAGGCTGAGGGTATTGAACCTTCTGCCTGGATGAACATTTCCCCCAACCCTCCATTCAAACTTGGTGTATGATGCAAGTCAATGCAAGTCAATATTTTACAGAATTTCACTGAAATTACCATACATGTCTTACAGGGTCAGCATACTCAAAAAATAAGGGGAAAAAATCCTCAGCTTTTCCTGGTTGTGTGAACGACAGACTTTCACGTTCACCCTCTGCAATTTGGCAATGGAAATGTATTCCTCTCTCAGTCTGACAAGAAATATCACACAGGTCATATCAGTCTTTTGATCCAGCAGCCATTAATAATCACAGGACATGAAGGGATAGAAAAAAGTAGCCTTGCATATAGTCAGTTCCATTAATAAATGATAGCTCACATCCAATTAAAAGGCCTTGCAAAGGCGGGCTTCTTAGAGTGTCCTCTCAGGATATTTTTGAAGGCATGCAGGCTTGTAAATAATCAAGCCTGGGGTGATCCCGCCCTCAGTACCCAGGAGATGCAGGCTGTGTCAACAGCGTGGCACTGTGCTGTCACCACATATCACTCCTTCGCCTTCACACAGCCCTCAGCTGTGTGAAAACACCACAGCCCTTATCTTCCCTCTCCTTACCACCGCACCATGTTACCCGTAGAGCACCGGATCAAGCCACACAGATTGGCATTTTCTTTCCTCTCTTTCTTTCTAACATCATTTTGTCTTGCCTGGTTTGGTTTCCTGTTTGTCATGTTTTAAATATGTTGTTTTTAATGTTGGAGATATGTATAGAACAGGAGATATTTGAAAGCTTTACCTCTTTGTTGCATAACCGAAGTGTATAATGATTTCTCATGAACGGACACTTTGTTGATAATGAAGTACTTTTTTTTTCATGTTTACTTTTGGAAGGTTCTTGGTTGACACATTTAAGCTTACCTAGTACCACCCTGGCAAAATGTTTGAAAAGTGAGGTGGTTTGAAGTCTCTGTGGCAGGTTTTGTGGCAAACATATGATAACTGTGTTAGTTTATCAAATCAAATCAAAAATCAAATCAAATTTTATTTGTATAGCACATTTCAGCAGCAAGGCATTTCAAAGTGCTTTACATTATATCAAACACAGAAA